>JAHZNA010001202.1:0-31647 GCA_027743935.1 Sinodicranocentrus sp. ZH6
AAAATGGGTGGTAGATATATAACATGAGGAGCAGGTGGCTAGTTTCATTTTTTTAGGCATTTACTGCACCAGCCGTCTTAAAAGGATTTATTCGCTTTAAGTTGACCTTTAAATTCTTCTCTGAGTTCTACTGAAAAAACGGTAGGGAGAGAGATGAAGTGTGAAAAAATATTTATGTGGAAATAAATAAACTCATTTGGATTTAAATGTGGCACGTTTCAACATTAAATTCGAATTTCTCTCATTCCATCAACATTTTACTGCTAAACTGGATGATTAGATGGTGATTAAGATGATAATTCAATTCTCATCGTGGAAAGTTGACCTTGAATACTTTTTTGTCGTAAAACAAGCATATAAAAAAAACTTGTGTAAATTGTTGATATAACACGCAATCCCATCAAAAGCACATATTTTTGATTGCGTAAATCTCTCCAAACGACAGATTAATTGGGGGAGTTGGAAAAATTCTAATGTGAAAATTAGGTGGAGATTATAGTGTTAGAAAAAAGAGAAGCTGAAAGTGGCAATCCTCTTTTTTTAACAACGAAAGTGGATGTGTAAAACGGCGAATTAATTTAACAGTAATTTTATGCTTTGTCATGAACGTGTGTATTTTTCTCGTTAAGAAATTAAAGGACACATAAAAAAATTGCGACATGGGTAAACCAACTTGTTTTCCTGAATTAAAATGTAGGGAATGGTTTACTCCAATAATTATTATCAAAAGGGAAGGGAGTGGAGAACATGGTTGTTTGGGGGTTAGTCATTGTCACAATTTACGTGTTTAGCTTTTAATGTCATTATTAGAGATCATGACACCACCTCCGACTCCCACCCCTTCTTTTTTTGTAGAGATCCTCGTAAAAAAATCATCAATGGAAAGCTGTGCAATAAAATGGAGTATTTATAATCAATACGGAAAACATTTCTTTTCCCAATAAACTTTCCTCAATCACGTATTTCCTGAATTTCGAAATAGAGAGTGAGGATAAAAAATGAGTTTAATGGAAATTGCAATGTTGTGAATACAAAGAAGGGTTTGAGTCATCACCGAGGATAAAATGTCCAAGAATGTCAATTGAGAATTGTCTTGGTTTACGTGAGAGGGGGAAATGTCTGATTATAATTTTATATTTAATAATTTTTTATTCATATTTTTTTTCAAAAGGAAAAGACACAAGAAATTATCCAATAGAAGGGATTTTTTACGGTTTTCATTGAATGTTTTTTTTTATAAATTATTATTTTTTATATTCAAGTCATGCAGTCGTCTCAACTCAACTCTCCACGGCGGTGGAGGTACAGAGGGGAAGATTGCAAAATCTGAATTGAATACGCATTTCACTTCAAGATCCCACAAAAACCTCATATATTCATTCATTCATTTTCATATTCACGATTACTATCATCATGACTGCAACACAGCGTGATGATTACCGTTGAGATCATTAGAAGTAAAAAACGCATTTCCGCCGATGTCGGACTCAATAAAAAACTACCTTTGTGAGTAGCGAACTACATATAACATAAGTTATCAAATACACATCACAACATCTCACACAGACTTCAAACCAGTGCCAACTTTTATTCAACCTCTTTACCTAATGATCATTCTAAAAATACGTTAACAACAAGGGGATGAGGTACTTGTTCAATAACACACATAGGAACATTATATTAACAACGTGGGTGGGCTTTATAACATAACCACTGTAATATTCGAATGCCCCCTTTTCTTCTTTACTTTAGGAATTAACTCGTTTTTTTACAAAACACACTTGAGTCTTCCTCATCAATTGAATGAATGAATATTTACATTGTATTCATCACCACCTTCAATAGCGCACCCTACCACGGCACGTTTCTCCTCACCGCACAAGCTTCACTTGAAGACATGATGAATTGCATTTCAAATTACAACACACAACCATCCGGAGATTAATATCAGGAGGATTTTTCAAATCAAAATTAATTTCCCTATCCCAAATCGTCCTCCTCACGTTGTCAACATTAAAAAAATCTCGAATAAAAAAAGTTATGCATCCACCTGTCGAGCTATGTGCTTCTATTGAAAAAAAAGTGAAAAGTCAAAGTCAATCTCAAATCTTTACGACGATTTTCTCCAATCAAGCCAACCCCAACCTTATTATTATTGAAGACATGATGAATTGCATTTCAAATTACAACACACAACCATCCGGAGATTAATATCAGGAGGATTTTTCAAATCAAAATTAATTTCCCTATCACAAATCGTCCTCCTCACGTTGTCAACATTAAAAAATCTCGAATAAAAAAAATGTATGCATCCACCTGTCGAGCTATGTGCTTCTATTGAAAAAAAAAGTGAAAAGTCAAAGTCAATCTCAAATCTTTACGACGATTTTCTCCAATCAAGCCAACCCCAACCTTATTATTACTCAAAGAGTATACAAAATAATGTGAAGAAAACTCATCTTGCAACTTTTCTGCATTCGATTTGATCCTATGCGCAGAGAAATTAATGCAGTTCAGCTGTGGTGGTGCATCATCATGATCAAAACAACAATCAAACAATGTAACTGTAAATATTAGCAAGCATGACGAGATATAACGTTCGTCAAGTCAAACTTGACTGACAGTACAAGCTTAAATGGTTGTGAGCACGTCAAAAAATGAGAAGATTTAAGGGAGGCAAAAGTCCTTTTAGAAAAAGTATACACAACTTTGTGCTCATATGTGTGTAGTGTACCTATGTTAAAAGTTAACTATTGCTAAAAGTCACTCCTCTCTTCTGTTTCCTTTAGTTTAATTGTACCATGTTAATGTCAAAATATCCCTTGCACTCTATCAGTCAAGGAGAGGATGAGAGAAAAGGGGGAAAACAATAGTTAAAATGTTAAACGTTGGTGGCAAAGGTGGCAGAGAATAAGACAAATTGCTTAGGCATTCATAAGGTTGACTTGGGGCTGTAGACTAAAAGCAATAAAAATATATAGTGTATGTTAAATTGTAATGGAAAAAGTTGCAATTAGCATGGTCAATGATGCCTACAAGAAGGAAAGCTAAGGTTTTCAATATAATTAGTAATTAAAAGCTGGTTATGTTTATGTATAGAAACATTGCAAGGATAAAAAATATGGGTGAATATATATGTAGTAAAATTAGATATGGGAGGGGAATAACTTTGAAGTAGTTTTTTTTACAACTGTGAGTTTATTGTAGGTAGTTGAGTTTACATCTTTAAAAATTGTTTAATTGAGGTATTTAATCATGTGCACGATGAAATATTAACTGTCGGCTTGTAATTGTATGGGAATTTTTATTGGGATATAAGATCAATTTTTTAGGAAAGAAAGATATATGTAACAAGGGCGAAACGGAAGCAGAGAAGGGGTATGTGGGGAATAATTAGTCAGTAAATATGAATACAAGTGTTTATGGCAAGCTGAAAACTATTAATTATAGTAATTATTGTAATAATATTCAATAAGGGTAGAGTTTGTCTATTTGGTAACGTGGATGAGGTCAAAAGCCGCGAATAAAATGGTACTACTACGAGTTTTTGTGGAGAGGGTGGTGTTGAACGGCGATGAAATAAATATAAACATAATGGTAATATTGATGCCAGTATAGATCCAGCGGCAGACGGTTGATATCATGCTAAATAAAAAACAAATTAGCAGACATTTATTCAAAAGATAACCCACCTTGATAAGTAATACCCTTCTGGAGATAAGATTACAAAGGTAACAAAAGCTTATCATCTCCAAACAAAGCCACCCTCAAATAAAACACATTCTTCAAATATTTTCCCTTTATCTCGTAAATATTTCAAACAAAAAACCTCAAAAGTGATATGATGTGATGAAAGTTTACTCTTTTCAGACCATTTATGCCCAACTACCACTTCCCTTGGCGTCTAACATCGTAACATATGATTCATGAATCATAACTTATTACGAATGCAAAATATCCCTATAAAAATATCCCTTGTATATTTCCTCGTTCATAAAGTTCAAACAATGTCTCTCCTTTTGGCCGTCTCGTCAGCCCATTTTTGGAAAAAGAACCTCAAAGAAGGAGAAGATACCCATTTTTATTCCAAAAACACGGAAAAATCAAATATTCCCCATTAATTTCTGCTACTTTACGACTTGATGGGAGCACGCTGGCAGGAAAAATACCAAAGAAGCCAACAACCAAAAAGAAAACCTGGCCAAATAACTCATATCGAATTCTTTTTTGTAAACTCTGTAATACAAACATACATGGATATATCCTACTCATGCACTTATTAAAAAAAAAGTTTTCCTTCGAGATCTTTGATTTTTTTGTATCTAGAAAAATACAAGGAATCCCCTCAAGACACTCAAAAATGTGTTATTATCATATCTGTATGAGTTCACCAGAGAATCCTATCATCAAATGTGATATTATCCCTATATTTTTCCTATCATGAGAATGTCCATTATTTACAAAATGGGATGTAAAAACGCACTCTGTAAAAATTGTTTTAATATCTTTCTCGTCTCAAATCTCACTCACATTGATACGGCACAAGCCAAAAACCCATACAATAAGATATCCCATTGTCTGACGCAAATCAAAAATACCACAAGGAGCACATAAGGTTTCGCCGACAAATCAAAATCCCCTTTTCATCTTGTCTGATTGTATTCCTTTTTAAACTCTTTCGGTCAAACGTTCACTCCCATTTTTACCTATAATGCGTTTCCCATATATATCCTGGTGGAAGATTAGCGAATGGCTTGAAGCTATAAAATGTGCGGAATCATTGGTAACTTGTGGTCGGTGTCGGGATAGAAAAGGATGACATGGCATGAAAATACTGAGGCGGATGCCGGTAGGTCAATTTTTGGATGGGAAAAAAATGACCACATATTTTGTACGGTTCAACAGAGATAGCAAACAATTTCGTAGTAAATAAATAATACTAAACGTGAGTTTTTAGAGAGTTATCATCCCCGATAAGAAGATAAATGTGTGTGCGTGTTTGTAATACAGTGTCTGATATTGATATGAATGTTGTTAACATTAAACAAATGTAATTTGTATATTTGTATTCTACAAAGCACAAGCCCACCTACGATAATTTCCTTCCACAACTTGTAAACACCACCTGTGTGACCTTTTTTTGAAGCGAATCAAATCAATAGCTGCTACTTGTAGGGTAAAAGCCAATCACTTTAATTTGTTGTAGTTGACTTAATATATGTGACTCTTAATTGGGAATGTTACACTAGCAAAAATAAGATTATGTAGGGCATTTAAGGGATCATAACAACAACAATGATGTATTTACGAAAAGTAGACTAGTGCACACAATTTAATGTTTATGGTTGATTTTCTACTTCCGTCTTTATTAATGCTTGTTTATGAGGGGGTGTTAGTCTGCCAAAAAAACAGAATCATTGTGCATCTCAAAATCTTGAGGGAAATTGCAATTGTTCGTATAGAATTACGAAATGGGGAAGTTACACTACTCAACTTTGTCAAAAGAATTACTGAATGCAATATTGGTCAGTGAATTGAGAATTAAATTTAAATGGAAATATTGTTGGTTTCACGCCGATTGTAAAATATGAGCAAATTAGTCTATATAAACACAGATGTTGATCGTCGTCGTGGTTGTGGGGTTTTGATTGATATAGTTATTAAAGACTCATCCACAATAATCTATCTGTATATTCCTATCCTTCAAACTATGACCATATTTTTACGGAAAATTAGATTTAATCCCCTTCCATCCCTATCAATATGGACCATCAAAACAGACTAACCTTCATTATATTAACCCTACTGTTATCGATAAGCCCACAGCTGCAAAAAAGGGAGGAGAACACAAACCTTAATGATAAGACAAAAACATATTAACAATGCTTTTAGCATAGATTCATCATCTCTTTTTTCCATCTCTTAACAAGAATATTCAATTCATCTCTATTTCACCTTCCCTCTTCAAGTTTAATATTTTTACTCTCTTGTCAATCTACCAAAACTCTTTATTGTAGATAAAAAGAAGAATTTATTCTTCACGACAATCCTGCTCCACTTATAGTTTTACTGAATGATGACATTTTTACAAACCTGCTGGCACAAAAATGACTGATGATGATCATCCGATGATAACTGCGACAATAACAAACAAGCTTCTTCTCCTTGACATGATCTGTTTTCAGTTATTTTTTTCCTTCCAAGAGCCTCTCATTTGGCAAATGGTAATTTTTTATAGGTAACATGACAAGACAAGTGCATAACGAAAAGGTACCTACTTCCCTGGGAGTCGTGATCTGGCGTTGAGTACTTGTTTTGGAAGGGCATTTAAAGTCAAGTGGATTTTTATTTACGCTCAATGCCACTCTTTTCTTCGCCACCACCTTGTTTCCATCTGCCAAAAACTATTAGAAAAATTGCCCACGCTCATCCCTTTCTGGACTAGAAATCAAAAGGAATTCATATATTTGCACTTGAGAGAATACATCTTCTGGTGTGTGTGTTTTTGCGTTGTCAAAATGTAATTTGCATCTGGGCCACCCACGCACAATAAGATAGCGTGTAAACCCATATTAGCAAAGTCTACCTACACATGCATTCCATCCATTTTGGAGAAAAAATTACCCTATTCAAATGCAACTCATGAATAAATCCAATCTTTTGTGCAGCAGGAGTTTTAGCCATAATTTGGTATTTTTTTTCAAAAATAAACTCACGGAAATGATCTGGGAAGAAATGTTATGTCGATAGTGACAAAGACAATTTCTTGGATTGGAAAAATTATGACTGATTTTTCACACATTTTTCATCAGTTCCTCAATAAAATTAAAATGTAATGCAATAAGGATAAATGTTTCAAGCCAAATTTGGAGTGTCCCTGTCACATGTCGCGAGAGATGATTTTTGGTTTTACGTCACCTCGTGTGGACAAGGTAGAGTTGTGACAATGTATGGTGGTTTGTGTTTTTTAATAATAAATCATCATCAAGATAACACTAGCCTACTCGAACAATTTCGCTTCAAGTGTTTACATTGTTTTCTTTTATGTTTGTGAAGTGCTTTACTTCAACAGGTGAAGATGGTCACGTCATCTTTGGGCCACCTATATGGTTTTGTGGGGAAGTCAGAGCTTGAAGAAAAAATACAAATTGGCTGCTAACCTTTAGGCTAATTAATAATTAAAAACTAATGTTGAACAATATGTTTCAACTGGTATTAACTATTGAAAGATTTTTTACACAAAATTCATAAAAAATTTAAAATGACTAATAAATCATTTCTTTTTTTGACAATCTTCCAAAAGCAAGCCCAACCTAGGGTGATAGCCGTTAATTATCGATTATGTAAAAGAATACATCATAAATAATATTTTTGGTGGGTGGCTATCTTGTAAAAAGTGAATTACTACTTAGAGCTACTTTTTTCTTGCCACCTGTATAATTATCCAAAAATCTTTATGATTATGACTTAGCAATAGCGATAATTTTTAAAAGACATAATATTGTGAGGAGATTGTTAACTCTAATAAATTAACTTATCTGACTCGACAGCTAAATGAACTTTATCGTAAAGTGAGAGAGAAAATGGGCATGTTTTAGAAGAAAAATGTGATAATAAAATACAAAGAGAAATGCCTGGTGAGACCACCCACGCAAATTCATTTCCTTATGTTATTCACCAGACAATAGAAGAATGTGGTATGGCATAATATTGCATAATAGGTACTTGTTGCGGAAAAGGAAATGGACATTGGTCATGATAGTGGTGAACGTATTGATAAAAGTTGATAATGCATTTTTTGTATTGTTTGAGAATGAATGGAAATGTCTCTAACTTTTCGTATGCAATAATGGGAATGTATTTCGGGAAAACCTTGCATAAAAAATAGCCCCATCCCGTAGACCGGTACAATGCTCTTGTCGGCAGCAGCAGTTGTATTGCATCCAGCTGACTTCGGCTTTTTTCCCTAGCTGGATCACATGCGTGGTCTCCTCGGTAAGGAAATGCGATCGATGGAGAAAGTTTCGAACAAACTTTTGGAACGTCGCTTGGGAACAAGGATGGTTCCATGTTGGAGAAATGTATTTTGCTGGATAGAAACTATTCGCTGGAGTGTTGCTATTTACCAAAATATTCCTCTTTGATGCAAATTTCATCTGCCATTGTGGTAAAGTGTTTAGTAAACTGTGAGTTAAATTGAGTGGCGTGGGCATTTACACACAAAAGTTTTTCACAATGGCGGAAGGCACAGCACCAAATCAGATGACTTTAGTTAAATATGACAACCCTGTACTGGTCACGGTTCATGACAAGAAATCGGTTAAACGTCATGTTCAGTCAATGGGAGGACGACCGGCGACGCCGGGATTCCCTCAGGCACCGGCAATACCTGGTTTGACAGGACAAGCTCAAGTGTGCGTGGATGCTGGAATTAGTAAAAAGGAAACAGAAGAGATTCTCAATGCCATCCTTCCACCAAAAGAGTGGGAGGAAGACGGCAAGCTATGGCGTCAAATGGTAGGTCTACAATTCCAAAAAAACATTTTCGAATTTCGAAGTGGTTATAATAGTTTAAATTTTTTCCACGCCCAAAAAGGGGTAACCTTGAGGAAGGAGGAAAATAAGAGGCTAAAACGTAATAAGAATAAAAAACATCTCGCCTCCATTCTTGCTCGCCAGGAGGGAGGATATCATATCAACCGTTATTTGAATAAATTATTCGTGTGTGCAGTCATTCTTCAAATATGCACTCGCTTTATAACATTTTCTACTTGTTTTTCTCATCTCATCTCAATCTTAATAAAAGAAAAATATTCTGCAGAAAAATCCTATAGATATTACTCCGATAGATATACATAACTACCATCCTTTTGTAAAATCATAACAAAGCTCACTCATTTTTTCGCATCCACCAAAACCCCACCGGCATCTGAAACGACAGTTATCGATCGATTTGATCTTGATCTCTCACGCCAAGCATGGCTTTTCTGAGATAATGGCATTGTTTTTCAAGATGACATGACATGACTTGATCCAATAACAGCGACAACACGCTGACATCTAGGAAACACCACCCTTAAGCAATATTTGTACTTGATGCACAAAAAAAAATGGACACTTGACAGTTATCTATGCATGCGGAGTAGTCCTTGGATAGCCATGTACAGCTTCCGGTCTTGTCGTGTAGAGTTTCAAGTATTCTTGTATGGCATTATTCATTTCATGAAACAGTTAACTGGATATGTATTATGTAGCACGAAAAGACTTAAGCACTTTATCCAGACAACCATTTTACACGAAACAATAGAGGATGCGTGCAGTTCTGAGAAGAAAACTTGTTTGGTTTCCCACGGTCAACAAACTCAAACTACACAACTGGGAAATGAGCTGTAATAATAGCGTGATGTATTGACTTTAGATAAGAAAAAAATTCTCATTAAGAGGACAAATAATTTAGCACGAAAGTATCTACCGTTTAAGCTAACTGCGATAAATGGATAATTCACAGGGATAATTTTAACATGATGAATTATTCAGCAATTTCAGCATACAAAATATTGACACTAATTTCATTCAAAACTATGTGCAATATGAGAATAAACCGTAACGTAATAAACCAAATTGACATAGACATTAGTAAACCTACAATGACAAATTGATCGGCGTAAAGGTTTAAATAACGAATGAAGCGATTACGGTCGATGACGAGATCAATTCTTATACAAAATTCGATACACTTTCTTGTGACAAAATGACAAATCCTTTTATCCTCCCAAAATGATTTACAACCTTTCACCGGAAACTTTTACTACATAAATAACTCCACTTGAAATATCCTTAAGAATCTTTAACTTTAGGCATATCAATACATACATTATCATATTTTAAAAAGTGAGAATGCCACTGAACCATATCGTACTAAATCCTTCAATGAATTAACGAATGCAATATGCAATACAAGTAGCAACCGGTTTGAATTTTTTAGAAACTTATATGCACTTATCCACCCAGATGCTTGAACGATCATCAATTTAAATGNAATTTAAATGATAATCAGTAAGTTGCAGAATAGATGATGAAATGATTGAATGATCGTCTTCAACTCGATACCAGATTTTTCACCTATTCATTACAAGCATTAAGTGAAAAAAATGTTTTAATGCGGTTATTCTTCCTGAACAATAGAAATGCGTTATGAACGCTTGTGCTGAACAATGTTACTTTTACACTTTACGCAGAAAAATTTATTTATATAGGATACACCATTTTGCATCCATTCAACTAGCGATAAGCTGTGTACAGAGATTTGCAGAAATGATATCCTTACCAAATCAGATTTATCCTTCAATGAATTACTCTACACGGCGTATCATGATTAAAAAATATAATCCCCAGAACAGAATCCCTTTCCACAATCCAATTTATATGAATCCTCTCTATAAAATAATTTCTGGTAGGGAGTTACTTGTTATTGGGCAAGTTTTAAATGATATTTTTATACATATGTATAAAGCTATCTCTTTCGTCAATCTATTTGATAAGTGCATGAAAGCTGATTTTTAATGGCATTACAACTTCTCCCTATCAAATTATCAAAAATTTATATGATCTCCATTTATACATGGAGGAGGGATGAGCTGAGCACCCAAAGAGATAATGTTTTGATTTGATTGGACTCCCTTATTTATGCAAATACATACCATTGTGTGATCTCTGTGATCAGTGAAAACTCTCACTTTCAAATGGAAAACAATAAAAATGGTTGTTTGGAGGATAAAGGACCAAAGAGAAATAATAGATGTTGATTTACGACAATGGGACCATCTGTGATGTCTTTTGTGTGATGGTTGCATTTTGCATTTTAGGAGGCTTTTAATGTGACTTCAAATGGGGATATCTTGTCTATGCAAATAAAGTTATTGAGGGAGTTTTTGTAGGTACTTGTGTGACAGTCACTGGGGTACCGGTTACGCCAACGTATTTGACTATAAATTGTCTAGAGATCCTTTTGTTATCCTTGTATTTCAACGCACTTTCCATTTGGGATAATGAATGATGACATTATTATCCGTGTTTTGATATAAATGCGAATTTAATTGTTGGGCAAGCTGAATGGATTGGATTCAGATGGAAAATGAGTGGCAGAGATTTTTTTCAGTAAACAATGAACACTTTTAACAAATGTGAGTTAGCGGTGACTTCATTTATTAGCGTTGAGCTACTGACTGACTTTTAGCTAGAAAGCATAATAATTAAAGTTAACTTGGTTTACTTACCCTAACAAAGTCGAAACTTTGAAAAGGAACGAGTTGAACAAATTCCACATCATCTGGATCCATCTTGCCGACAACGAAGGGTTCAGGGATACCCCTTTGCTGATCCTCAAGAGATAGACCTTCACTGTTTAATGGAGCAGTGCGATTGTTAAATAGCCGACTCCACTGACTACGATTTGCCCACATTCAATCATCAATATTGGGACAACAATATAAAAAAACTAAAAAATGAGATAAATAAATTGGAGAACACACAAAAACATAGAAAAATGCACTTGTTCGATACTTTCGATCGATTTATTAAAAAACTGGTGGGGTTATTTGGAAAACGTAGGTATTTAGGTGGGCTTGTTTCCAAGATAAGAAGACAGATGAGCTTGTGTTATCAGCTGGTATACTGGTTTCGCTATGCTGGAGAGGGATTTCCAGATAGTTTTCTTCCTCTCGTCAAACCATCCCCTCCAAAACGTTTTCAACGGTTTTACTACAACTTGGTCATTTCTTTGGTTTCTTTTATTGCACAAAAATTATTCCACTTGTGTACTTTTATTAACTTAAATTTTGGACCGCAACTTAATTTTTATTCTTTAGCAATTCAACTTTTTTGGCTTCACAAGATTCCAAAGAATATCTTCTCACTAAAATATATTCTTTCCACATATCCGGCTCACATATTTCGCTATAGACAATAATCCTGTCTGTGGCCACAATTCACTGTTATAACAAGAATGCCGATCATTATCTCCGATAAGTTATAGGAAGGAGTAAACTAGACTAGGCTAAGATAATTTTTACACGCAAGTCAAAAAGTAGTTTCCTAATCCATTTTTTCCCCTTCGTAGGCGGTTTAAGGCTCTTCAACAAAAATCCTTAAAAACTCCCTCCCTCCTTTACTTTGGCCACTTGAGCTACCTCCAAACCCCCAATTTCCTCTCTGACCTTGTCCCCCGTGCCATTGACAGTAGGAAATTTTGACGTTTCAAGTCAATTTCCCGAACGGGATTTGTCAGAAGGTATAACTTGAGATATATCAAAGGAAAAACAGTTTCCTTTGGGTTCTCTCATCCTGAGAATTTTATTACCGTAAAGTTTGCATATTCTCGCTCATGTGTATATCCATTATATGCATAAATGCACCTCAACACAATTAAATATTCTTCAACATTAAGAACACAGAGAGTACCTTTCAGTCATAAAAATCATTAAGGATTACAGTAAACACAAAACGCACACACACACATTTACTCACACATCACTGAAGTTACTTTACCGCAGTTAGTCATGTAACACACATGAGGGGCTAGTAATTTCTTTACGTATGTAAAAAAAAGAATTGTATGCATAAACACACATTATGATGTGTACTACCCCAATAATATATTAACTCTTTTAAATATTATCATTAATAGGGAAAAAATGTCTATTTTCTTTTCTGTCTATGCCGACCCTCTTGTATGTCTTTTTCCTTTTGACTTTTTACTCTCTCAGCACACACAGCAGCCTACCTAAAAATACCTGAAGGAGTTTATCTTGAAAGAAAAAAATGTTTATTATCAAGAGAATTAGCCTTATTACAAAAGTTAGTGTAAGTAAAATATATATGTGTATGTGTGTGTGTAAAAGATAACTTAAAAAAGAGTTCTGTTATATGTGTAGGTGTACTCAAGGTGGATCGTAGGTAAAAGCATGTACATGTATATATGGAATATTTTGTAGTAAATGCACTAGAAAAAAATAATGTTAACTTGCCACATTATACGAAATGTCTATATACAGCGAATATGTGTATTTTAGCAATTCCCATATTTCTATATACCTATCCACATCCCACTGAAAGTATTATGTGGATATTGTAGGTATAGTGAAAATATACGGATGTAAGTATGAGAGGATGACGATTCACGGGATTTCATACGGAGGACTATGGGTATATAAGGGATAAAATGAAAATAAGAGATATACACATTACAGAATACAATAGGACGTGAGTGAGGATGATAAAAGTGTGATTCAGAATAAAGGTTTTGTGTGCATGTCAGTGAAAATTGTACGGACGGATGTACTTTTTCCTATACGGTACAGATGGACAAAGTCAATATACATGAGAGAGACGTTTTGTGGATGTACTTATGTTGTGTGAAATACTTTTCTGTGTACTTTTTTAGGATGTGGATGAGAAATCATGAGGAGACATGCATTCATTGTAGCAGAAAAGCAACAGAGGAGAGAAGCGGATCGGACCCAATTCTGTTAGTCAGCCGAGATAAATGTATAGAAGAGTTTAGGTATATATATAAATGTGTTACTTTACGTTAGGGATGTTTTTTATGTACGTTTCTCGTGTATGAGTCAAGGCCCTCATCTGTGTGAAAGATTTTTGCTGGGGATGGTAAAATATGTGGAGAGGTATGGAGCTGAGTGACTTGTGCAAAAATCTTGGCTGTTTGATAACTAAGCTTGTTTCAAAGTAGATGCCGTCCTTGGTCGAGCATCTGATGGGATGTGGGTATATGTGTAAACCCAGCCTTTTGTGCAAACTTGAGTTTTTGTTGGGAAAAGAGCTAAAAGGGCATAAAAATAAAGATTATGCAGATATCCCTTTCCATTATGCATGTATGTTTGGTGTGTGGGAAGCTGGAAGGTGGGGAAAGAGTTTTGGAATGTGATCGTGATGCACTGCGATTTCCGATAAAATGAGGAATTTTTCTCCAGGAAGAAGGCTTTATACAAAATGACATTACTGGAGCTAGAGACATTAGGCAAGTTTTCAGCAGGAAATGAGAGGATTTTCTTGCTGGAGAAAGTGGTACTGCGTTGTACAGATAATTAAGTCACAACTCTCAGTCCTGTCAATGCAATATTACATGGAATGTCTTTGTTCCAGAAAACAATAGAAAGGCAAATAGACAATAGCTCTGTTGGAACGTTTTACTTAAGCATATACATTTGCATATATGGCATAACAATCATTTTTTATATTTTGTAAACTTAAATGTGACATTGGCTCTGATATTATCTAACAACTAATAAGTTACGGAAGTTAAGTATACTACAAATTCTTCTACAACAAAGCTTTCTTCATCGGTGAAGATGTTCATAGACAAAATTATGTCTTCTTTAGATAAGTCTTATGATCTAGATTTTTTTACGGTGAACAATATATATCAACTCTGACGACTGATGACTTTTACACAAACTCCATCTATTGCCTCGATAATTGACACAACGATAATGACTGACTGTTTACTTTCCCAAATCCTTAGCCTTCTTCTGGAGTCGGTTGATGGCTTTTTGGTGACGTTCGACTTCCTCATTATGATGTTTAATTTCATCATCTAAATGCCCTTTTAAGTCATGAAGCTGTTCTTGTTGCTGTAATCAGTTAAAAAAATCATAACGAGTTATTCATAAAACCTGGCTGTGTGCCACTGTGCCACAAAATAAACATTAGTGACATTGTCAATTCTGATGCGTCTTCCCAGATATGACCTCACCTGTTTCCTAAAATATTGCTCTTCCTGTGCTTGCCCACGTTTAGCAAATGAACCACCGGCATCTTTAACAGCACCGGCTTGCCCATCTTTAGGATCGGAACCGTACATAGCTCGAGATGCCCTGTTATGATTTCAAACAAAAAATAATCACAAATTAATCGTTGTCACTTTTAATATTTAATTGTGTACTTAGTACAATTTAAATTGTTTCCCTTACATAACAGGTCCTCGACGGGAAAACAGAGAAGTGGTCACCCTAGTCAGAGACATTGCTTCTTTCGGCGAGATTACTCTAAAAAATTCACAATTACAATGTTGAATGTTGTATATATTACGTATTATCTTTATAGCTTGACCTTTAGCAATTCTCCGTTATTGCAAGAAAAATTGCTTATGTAGAAAAAAAACAACAATCTTACGAAAGCTTACGTGTGTTATGTTGTATGTTTATATATCCTTTCCAAGTGATCTTGAAAACTAACTGGAATGGATGCTTTTAGTCGTGTATATAGTCAACTGCTTTTAGTGATAAGAAAACATAAGAGCTATCCTGAGTTGAGAATGTTGAGATTCACCGCAGCGGTAGGTTCACATTGCCGTATTCTATGACTTGTGTTGTTCATGAAGCAAGTCGGATTGAGTCGAGTTGGTTTGGTGTGCATTTTGTCATCCAGTCCAGAGACAAAGACGGAAATAAGCGAATGGGGCTATTTCGTTAACGATTGGAAAGAAAACATCCTTATCGACATGGAAATGCATGGCTGGTGTAATGGTAATTAATAATTATTATTCCTGAATCTGAATCCAGTCAGTTTGGAACAAAGAGGTTACTTATATGGTCTGGAACAGTTCAGAGGGGTCACGATCGGAAATCTTAAAAGATTGATGGAAAACTTTTAGTAGAATTAACTATTAAAGTAAAGTTTACAAAAGATAAAAGCAAGGTATAAAAAAATCGTTTGACAATGTTGGCAAAACCGGGGAAAAAGCCTTCCAAGCTTCGCACCCCAAGAGCCACAGAGGATGCTCCTCGTGGTCTCAATAGGGATTTTAAAGTTAACATCCCGATGCCACAGTCGTCGGAAGATTTTATAAAAAAGTTTGGACCTTTGACTGTCGAAGTGCAGCAAGCATTGACGGCAATTTTGATGCTGGAAAGTCCTGAAACTAATGTTCGGTTTATATTTTCGCATGTTCAGTAATTCCAGTGTGTGAAATGAAATATTCCAGTATATTTTTTGATTCCTTAAGTTTTCTTAATTTTAGATTGTCATTGATTCGCTAAATGCATTACAAAAGTTTTGCAAGCGTCGGGATGAAAATAAGGAATTATATGTTGAGCTGGGTGGTCTGCCTCCTGTTCAAAAAAGAATGTTTGACTCACATCCAGTGATTCAAAGAATGTGCATGAAGATTCTCGCCTTAACTTCAATCGTCCACAAGACAAAACTTTTCATACGAAATATGGATGTAATAATCTGTGCTAACTTGCAAGAAATAACTTTATTGGAAAAATACTCAACAAATCTGATTTTTTCTAGGTTTCCAAAGACCTTTTAACCTTATCTGGAGGAAAGGACGATGTTATCGTGGAATATGCCACTTTTGCTTTGGGAAACTTTGCCACTCTGCACACCGGCCGACTTCTAATTATCCAGCAAAACGGGCTCCCAATTCTAAGCGGACTGCTTAGCCATTCTGACCCTGATATTCAGAGGAATGCATTGGACACAATATGGCAAATTGCTGCAGACCCTTTGCACACTGGACTGATAACTAATAGGCAGTATGTTGAAGTCATTTTGAAACTTGTGGACAGTGACTATCCCCCTTTACAAGCGATCGCTTTGATGACTTTGGAAAGAGTTGCGAGTCGGATGGAGGGCAGTGCCAATTTGGAAAGCTTAAACGCTATGGCTATTCTTGCTAAGGTTTGTGGTAAACTAAAAGCGAAATAGATCGATAAAGTTCCAAGCTAAATTCCGATGATAAAATCACGAAAATTTCGATAATTAGAAATTGACAAATGAAACTATGATCGACCTCCATCGTCACTGCCTCCGAATCTTTTACCATCAATGCCGAGACCGAGCAACATGTCGGAGATTCTCATTTCTCGCCCCAGCCATTGCAGATCTAATTGAGAGAACTCCTGATCCAGATGCAAAAATTAACGGGGTAGAGCTTTTAGGACGGCTTTGTTCTCTTGAGCTTGTAGCTAAAGGCCTGGCTGAATCTGTAATTAAATTAATTGACGAGAACAGTTAATTCTCAATTTTGTACAAGAACAAAAATTCTTATATGGCATGCGCATGAATTTTTGCAGGGTATGCCTTATCATTTCTACACAATTTACATAAATCCTGAATCTGGCCGGCTTCTTAAGGAAGCGTGCGCTTTCACTACGGCACAGATTGCAAGGTCGTCGTACCTTTCGAAAAGGGAGTTTGCCAGGGTAGGTCAACCATAAAAATAATTTTCTTAACATTATAGCAGAAATGCGTGTATCATTTTTGTGCATATTTAATATAGTGTCTGCCAGCATTGCTTGAAATGGTGGAAAATCCGATCACAAGCAGAAAAGGCCTAGAATGTAGCTTAGTAGCTATCTCTTCAATTCTGGAAGATATCCTCAACGCAATTCCAGATTTCACTCATGCTAAAGGTTTCGAAATTCTGAGGAAACTTTTGGAAAAAGCAGAATCCTATTCGGATGATGCTGTCTTGAGCGCTTTGAATACGATTGATATCGTTGCTGGAAATCCGGGCCATAGATTAGCAGTAGTGAAAGCAGAGTACCTCCATATTTTGCTAAAGTTCATTCAGGACAACAAAAATCCCCAGGTTTGTCAAAAGAAGATATTCCAGCAAAATATTTTATTTTAAACTTATCATTGATGTCATCGTTTTTTAGATTACCGCGGCATCCTGTAGCATTTTGTGTAGTGTCTTGTGCGAAAAACAAACGCATCCAGAGTTCTCCGATCAAAATGGTTCAGAAATCATAATTAAAATGATAAGCCATGACGAGTTTCCTGTTGTCTCTGCTGCAGTCAACATCATTAATGTAATATGGTTGTAATAATGCAAGTTGATAATTAAAGCAGGCCAGACTAATTAAATCAAATATTATTCTTATAGGTTGCTTGCACAGACCCCCTCTTAGCTAAAGATATGCTTGATAAAGGTCTCCTCCAAGCGATGTGGAAGAGGTCAGATCTTGTCAGTCGGAATGGACCGTGTAAGCTATAATAGATCATATTTATTAAATTATATTATGATTATTTCTGTATCATGCAAAGCATTTCCTTCTCCACCTGTTTCCCTCCCATCACAGTAAGGGCGTCATTTGATCGCTTGATATCGACCAACATCCCCTTAAAGTATGCCATAACAGGTCACATTAGTCCTTTTGAAAGACTGGAAAATGGCTTTCACGACATGGGTGGTCTAAGCAAATCGGAAAACCTAAAATTTCCTCAAGACTTTACATGGCAAGGGAGAGATCCGAAGCAGCAAGTTTTACTGCTTAATCTTGGGCGAATAGTTTTGGATCCTGTGATGTTACAAAATAATGTATGCAGGGAATTTTAATAATTTTCAAGCTATATACGTAAATGCTTGAACGCTTTTACTAAAATCATTCTACAGGCAAGCCTTCGAGCCATGCAAGAGCGTGACAACGATTTACAAGATGTGATTCAGACAATTCGAAATCAAAAAACAAGCATTGACAGTGAGCCTAGTTTGGTTAGAGTGCTGGCAAAAGTGATCTCCGATCGATTTGGTGGTCCACTGGATAAATGGAGGGTATAACTATAATTCTTCAATTATTGGTTAAAAATGTGCAGTTCCTGATTTAAATTCATGCACGCATTTTTCATTAAAGTTCACTGCTAACTCTGAAGACATTGAAATCGAAGATCTTAAAAATCTCCATAAATCCGTCATCATCCCAATCAGTTTCCTCACTACTGGAGCCTTTCGTACTCGAGCTATAGTATTCAAAGCTATTTGTGATATATTCGGTCTTCCATGCTCACTAGAAACAGGAGACTACAGGAAAACTTGGAATGTTGTCCTTCTCCGGCCTGATGCACGTTTTGTAAGTTCTTAATCATTGTTATAATTAGACTCTGCCTTAGTTGTCTTGAAATTAGTGAAAAATTCTTATTTGAATCCAGCCATTAATGTGTCCCTGCCAAGAGGAGAATGAAGACCGAGGCGAAAATTTTGTTTACACGGACAAACTCCGGAAATACGTTGTTGATCTTGTGTACCAACCTGGATCACTTATGGTGCTAGGGTCATTCGAAGCTGACACGTACATTTCGTCCTAATCAATATTTCAATGCTGTTGCAAATCGTATTTCCTTAATTTTATTTAGTACTTTTGAAATTAATAAAAAAAAACTTCAGAATGAAATATGCAATTTTCCACCATAAAAGAATTTTTTATATATGAAATGAAGCAATGTTTATGCGTTTAGGAGTTAGTGATTACTGGATTAGATGTTTAACTTAAGTTAACTACATCCCTCCACCGGTTTCTTTGAGTGGTCTATAAGATCAAGAAGTGGAGAGATGGGAATGATGAGATGAAAGTAGAAAAAAGCTTTCGCTAGATGATTTTCACTTGGCCATTACTTCATTTTGTCTTATTCCCCCGATGCCCCGATCCATTCGGTAAAACACGTGCGGCAGTTTCTTTGCATTTCTTGCACAAATCCTAGGTATTCTTTTCTCCTTGCCCGTGTCATCCGTGAAAACATTGCTAGATTTGAGGAAAATTAGGGAAAGTTTGTAAAATTAGTTGAAGAATCACTGGAAGATTTGATAATAAGTAGATATCTGAATTGCCATTGCATTCAAAATGTTGAGGTTATCTCCGCGAGCGAGTAGTAATTTATTCTGCTCCATGTGCAGGCTCAATAATAACAGTGTTTTGAATGGTGTTCGAAAAGCCAATGTGTTCATGTTCCAGGAAACTCTCTTTCCTGCTGTTGTGTTTCAGAACTTCCACTGTGGATCTCCTAACAATGGATTCTTGAAGTTTAATTTTTTTCGTCCAAAGGATGATATCACCTTATGGGGAAGAACAATGCAGCGACTGGGGTTTACAGACGTACCTAAAAGCGTAAGGGAAATTGGAATAATAAAATTTCTAAATACTTTCATTTCTAATTTCAATTTTTTGAATGATTAAATTAATTGGATGGTGTGTTTAAATTAGGTATTGAGAGCAACTGGCACCTTGTTGTACATGAAAGTGGCAGATGAAATTGATTACATGAAGTTTTTTAAAGGTTAGTGAGTTTCTTTATATGGGGTTTGATCGATAGCAATAATTAGTTATATAGTTAGTGTTAAATTTTTTATTTTTTTCATTATTATTTCATTATATAATTGTGTTATATTTATGTTTAAGTTATTCATTGTAATTTGCTTCTATGTAGCATGTAATTTACCCGACGTATACGCCTCATGGTTTACCGTTCTCGAACTTCACGTGTGGATCCTCTCTGCTCGATTAATGCAAGACGGGAAGGAAGGGAGGATTGCACGAAATGCTCTTATTAAAGCGATGTGGGATGATAATGATCTTAAAAGCAAAAAACTGGAGGGAGCATTGTCATCAGCTAGAAAAAAGGAGTTGAAAGGCTTGAGTGAGCAGTTTCACGCGGCAATGATATCCTATGATGAAGGGCTTCTAGGAGGTGATCATATTCTTGCAGGTGAGAATTTAATTGACAGTACGTTCAGCGTTCATATTTCGTTATGAGGATGTGTACCTTACAAGAGTACTGGTTCCGTTGCGACAGGTGCCCTATGGCGAAGATTTATGCGTACAGACGATGACAAGCCAATTGCCCTTCAAAGCCAAAACTTCGATTCTGTAAAGCATCGGGAATTGTTACAACAAGTGAAGACTCTGGAAATGTTAATTATTTATGTTAGATCTCAGTTTTACATGTTGAATAATTTAAGTCGGGAGCAGTTACTGAGAAAAAGGGCATTTAAATTTGTTCCTTTCAATGAGAGTTTGTATGAACTGGCGAACAAAATGGAAACGAGTTCAACCTCACAGAGAGCAGCAGTTCAGGCAAGATAGTAGTACTATGAGTGAATAAAATAGTAATTTACCGTCTTACAAAAATCAAGTCACATTCAGTTTATAGTTTAGTTGTAGATTTAATAATTGATATCGAATCAATAACATATTTATTTACTTTCCGGTTTGTATTTGTAAGTACTATGAAAATATTTGCGAGGAAATAACATTAAAAGTTCTTTTTAGGTAAAAATATCTAGACAGACCACATGTGTGAATTTTAGGTAAACGTACGTTGCACCCTAACGCATTGAATATTAATAGTAGAACTGGAACTAACTTAAAATATGTATGTATTTCACGATTACATACTTGTTACATATCAGAAACCAAAGATAAATACACTTTTACAGGATGAAACCCCACGTATAACATATGAATAAATTATTTCGCAAAACATGTTACAATACATAACCAATTACAGATGATATACCCACAGGTTTCTGATAAAATAAAATTTAATACAGTTGAACCATACTAAAACCCAAACAAAAAATTGTCCTCAACTACACTACGAGAACAAAAATTCACATATGTCTAAGGAGATTCATAGCAAAGAAAATTGTTTAGTGGTTAAGTAATGACTAAAAACTCAAGCTGAGGGCTATAATATAATATTAATATCTCCGAGTAAGATAATTCTCTCATCTTCATACTTAGGTTTGGTATAAAAATAAAAGCAGTCTTTGCACTTTCGCTTACAAGTATACCCATATATTTTCACCATTTTTCAACAGAATATCATTTTTTCGCACCCTCTTCCTTAAATACAGTCATCGGCCTAAACTTTGATTAACTTGTGTGTGATAAGATAAATGCATAAGGTTGTTCTGCAACTTGCAACTCAACTATACTCAGATACCAGAAGGCTGAAACTTTGATGCCATATGTACATCTTTAATCTTACAGCATCAATCAACATTTTTTTAAATTAACAAATTCCAAAACACAAATTACTAGGAGTTAACATAATTAATGTACTGCAACACGAAGCGACGGTCGGTGGATTCTTCTACTTTTCCTGATACGTGAATTAATCGCTTTTCGAAGATTAAATGCCTTGTCATTTGGCTTAGGCTTATTACTCCTTCGAATATTTGCTTCCAGCTAAAGAAAAGAAAATTACACCGATCATATCAGTTTCAAGATTTGAATCACAATTTTAAGCTTCCCAATTTTTGCATGCAACGGCTGCGTGCAACTGCGAGGCGACGGCGACACTGTAATACTTTTACATTCCCTTGGCACAATGCCGGAATTTCAAATACCGGAAATTGACTCTTCTTGCAAGCTTAAAACCGTCTATTTACAACAGAAAGTGACAACGATCAAATATACACAACAAACGAACAGGAACAGATTATAATAGAATTTATAACGTACACATGTAAACCCATATTTACAAAGACACAACCATTATAGAGTTTGCGTGCAACGTGCAAAAGAATTTACAGCATATTGTCCTTACACCATCGAAAAAATACTTTTTGTCAGCATGAACACATTTCACGGGATACATTTTTCTTGGTTTGTGTACAAGTTTTAACAAAGCATGAAATTGGAGGAACATGTTTGTGTGTAAAGCTACCCCTGACATAGAAATGAATGAGGTGGTCATTCGAAGGGAAGATTTAATATATTACTGTGATGATTTCTTCAACTCACCCTGGTGCTTACTTGACCGAGAATAATGACTTTGGAAGGTTTAGCCTTTCTTGATTTCGGGGGAGACAATGGTTTCGACGAGTTCCTGGAAGTGCATGATTTTTCTGTAATATTTGTTTCAGACTTGATCAGCGATACTACAGCCTCCGAACAGACACCACTGTCGGAAGAAGATATGTCTACATCACCACCTTGGCCGTCATAGTCGACTGCAAAATCTATCCCGCTCTTGGTAGGCGACTGGTCTTCCGAGCTAGTATCATCGATACTGTCATGTTTTGACCTGCTATATGTAATTGTGGCGAGGGAAGAATTACCAACTTTGTACTCCCTGTTATTATTAACCTCTGAGGCGCTAACTCGTAACAATGTTCCTGAACTTTGCTTATCAAGTTTCAGTGCTGCCGAAGGATTTGGCACATTTGTATGGATTGATTGTTGAGATTCTCTTGACACTTTAAAACTCGGATTAGCTAGGAATACCTTAGCAGTTCCGATTTCCACCTTTCTCTTTGTCGGGGGGAACGGTTTTGAAGGTACAGGCGTCTTGGCGAACTCGTGTCTTATCGATATTCCTATTTTTTCTGTAGGTGGTTCACCTCTTCGTAACGAAAAGTAGTTAATTACACCAGTACACAAGGCTAAATGCATGGACATCTCATGTTTCGTGTTAAAGCTCGAAGAACATCTGCCACAGGAGAATAAGTTATGGTGGGCATCGTCTCTATAATCATCGTTAGGACCATCCAGTCGGCTGTATTTCTTTTTAATCTTTTTAACAGGAGATAGGGAAAGAGCTCTTTTCGCTTTTGCTGTACTCTGTAAAATCCTTTTATGTGAGTTTCGTCTTGCCTGGGCGGGTGAGAATAATTTCGAAATGCGAACTGGTGATTGGCTAGAGTCTACTACGGATTCATCTTGAGAGCTTGCAGCTTCAGGCGATGAATATTTATCATTTATCTTTATCTTTTTGCTTGGAGAAGATTGAGCTCCTGGAGACTTGAATCCCCACGTTCTTCCGCAGTCTAAACCTTCGCGTCTATGCTGTCTTAGTGCTTTATCCGAGTCAAAAACTGTTTTGCCTACGAACAGGATAGATTAAATAGTTTTTAACGACCAACATATGCAATATACAATGTAATCATGTAATGTGTTACCATTACCAATGTGTATTGCATACTTAAAATTGGGTTTATACACTTACATATTTCGCAACTGATTGTACTAGTGCAAACTTTCTGAGCATTCAATTCCTCCATTGCCCGCATTCGAGCAGTTAATTTAGCTACAACATTTTCGATTCCTTTACTAGTTCCGGTACACATCACTTGTCCATCAGGTCCCAATATAGCAGTATCTCGGTTAACGATTGCAACTGGATTTAAATGTGCACTTGTGATATCACAGTTGGATGGATCACAAACTAGACGCTGCTCTACTATTACAGATCCACTAGGACCTTCGGCTAAATGCTTAACTTGAAGATGAATACTTTCATTATCTTTTGACGGAGATTGTCTACAATTTGAAATTGAGTCATGTGTTAAAGATGATGAGCTCTGTAGCGACTTTGCTGACATGTCTTTATACCAGTCAGACTCAGCGATTGAGTTTATTTTACTCCCTTCAGCTGTATCATTTGTACTTGACTGGTGTGCGTTACAATCACCTTCTAAAAGTAGGTCTGGGTCAACTTCAAACTGAATATTGTACTTGGTGGTGTCACTCGTTTGAATTAAATTTGATAGTCCGATGCTCCACGTTGAGTCGAATTGCTTTTTACAGAAGTTCTGTTTGTGCGTAAGGAAATTCGGAAGTGATCTGAATAAATTGCGGCAAACCCGACATTCCATGATGTAATCACATTCTTCGGTAAGAATCCTCTTGACCTGAGTAAAAAATTAACAGCATTATTGCTTATTATAACAAGCTAAATATTTAAATTTTAAAAATCTCAAAATGATACCTTAGAAGTTCCTTTGTTCACAGCATTATAGAGGGAGGAAAACCCACCAAGTCGAACGTCATACGGAAAGTTTGTTTGAGATCTATCTGTTTTAACGCTAGTTCCCTCACTGCTGTTTTGCCCACCAGAACTGGGCTGGGGTTTTGTGGTAGTTGTAGTTTTCACTTTAACCGTCTTTGCGGCACGTAAACCAACACTTCTTGCTCCTGTTGACCCATTCATTCCACTCCCATTCTTGGCGTTGGCTGGCCGTCCCATTTTAGTGGTTTAAAACCTGGAACTTGCTATTTTGACTATCACATTAGAGGGACGTTTTTTTGACGTTATGAAGGTACTGCGCAAATAATATGTTTTCCTGCAAATGAGGAATTATGCAATTCAGTCAATTACAATTAACTCAGTTTTACCACTAACTACTTAAGTATACTACGAACATAAATCTTGACTACCAAAAATAAAAGTACAGTTCAACAATAATAATTCTTATACGTTCAACGTTTGACCCATATTATTACGCGAATATTATATTTACGATGTTACCTTTCTTTAGGTTAGATTGAAAGACATCATGTCATTAAAGTAATTATTATACAGTTGAAAGAGTCGATACTTAATCTTCAATTCTGTTGTATGTAACTAGTCACGGCAGTCACTCTATACCTATGACCTGAAACACCAGCAAATATTGAACGCAATTAGGATTCATTTTTTATACATAAAACTGCTTCTACCACCATTAAAAATCGAAATTATATTATATTTACGTAAACGGTATTCACCTTACCTATTTGCCTTGAATTCGTACTCTCTCACTAATGCACGTCACAACATGCACGCGTAACTACAACGCAATTTACGATTATTCACAAACCAGCAAAACGTCAGGTTGAGATGAAAATTGAACTTCACAGCATTAAAATGTTGAAAACAATACAGTTTATTCTCCGTAAATGTCGCATCCATTCATCAGCATCGTCGTAAACTTGAAATTTGATATCGAGATTTGTGATCAAAATTGACTCCTGCATCATTTACCCAACTATTCTTGGATTCAGCAAACATCAACCAGAAGTACTGCACTAAAACGAAAAATCAAGAAAGAAATGCATATATGTATTATTCTACTAACTACATCCAACATCTGGAATCAAATACGTTGTATTACACGAAATATTCAGAATAGCACACGTGCAGTGGCAATATAAATATAAATTACATTTTACGAAGAATGTCTGCACCAAGCTGCATTCAAAACAAGGAACCTTTAAACCCACCAAAAACGATCTCAAGGAGAATCTCCAACCAAATTCGTTCGCGATTTTCTGGAATTCACAATTTTTCTGAAAAACCATACAAATATAAAATTAACTAAACAATAAAAAAAAACGCTAACGCATATTAAAACTGAATAATAAGATCGAATTCCCACATGAAGTTCCGAACCTTGTAATTATCTATCACTTACCACCAGCCAGTAATACGACAGCTGAGAGGGATATTAAATTGACCTCATTTTTTCACTCAGGTACAATTATATTATTTACAACTTAACAGTTTTTACCTCTCACGCATACACAAGCAAGAGATACTTAAATACTACAACTCAACACTGAACAGACAGCAGCAGAAAGGATAAAAAAGACTTGCCAGTTCTATTCTATCTCGGATTTGCTCATTGCCATTGCTGCTCTCGGCAACAGTAAAGAAATCCTAGGCAAACGAAACCACAGTGAGAGAAGCTGCAAGTCTGTGAAAATCAACTTGCATTCTATCAAGTGTGATATGAGGTGCTGCATGAAACAAAACGGGCAAATACTAACAGCAGCATAGGGGCTTTGCATTATTGTGAGTCTCATACTCATATCAACTCTCGTACTCATATCAACATTCAACATTTATTGCCCAAAAGACTTCGGTCTGGGATGAGAGAGGTATATGCGAAGCGAACTACTAACAACCATCTACTAGAGCAAGTGGATATACACAAGGAATATGTACATTTATAACCACTCTCGCTACAACATTCTTGCTTACTCCTTTACTTTCTACACACATGTTGAGAAGAGAAGCAGAAAAGGCAGAATAAAACTTGGACTTGGTCCGCTCTAAGAGATCGTAACGTAAAAACGTAATGCATGCCAGTAAAAGGCAATAAACAAGTCTGCTATATGTATTCCTCTCTCTACCCTTTTTTATGTGGATAAAAATGAACAATGCGAACACAAAATACCGTAGCTATACAAATATCAATGAAACTTGCTGCTCTGCTGGTGTAAAATGATTTTTTGCAGTATACTCACATTTTATGATATGATGCAATAGAAAAATGTTTGAAAAACAGAAAAAAGCATCAGGATATAATCATGAAATTCATGTACTCAGTGCCAATGCACTTTTACATGATAGGAAAGTGGAAAGTTTCATGACAAATGTACCTTTCAAGTGTGCTCTTCGAAACCATATTCATATTCATGCAATTCATCCAAGATGATTTTAAGGGACTGGGTATCAAATTCAATATGTAATAAAAGTTTGACCTGGCGAACTACAGTTGTAGAGAAGGATAATTTTAGTATTTGATATGAGAGCATCAAAGTTGACTATATTTGGCCAAGAAGAGAATGTTCAAGATGATTTTGCAATCCTTTCTTTTTTCTAGAATTGCCGCGACTCCGTTCCTTATGCTGTTTTGTGATTTATGCTAAACGTGTGCATGTCTCAATCTCAACTTGATTTTTGCAAGATTTTATCTGTAAACCAAAAAGTATAATTTTTAACGTTTCATCACTATTCCGAATGTTCATGGTAAAATAGCGATTAAATTGATTTGATATCTTACATGATGTATCGACGAGTGGTAGCCTTCTTCAATGAAACCCGAAGCCTATCTTTTTGTGAAATGAGACAACGAGACAAGTTGTAAGTTCACATTTCATTTATATGAACCTTGATATTATCATTTTGAGAGTATCATGCAAAAATTGGGAAAATAATCTGAACAAAACATTTGTATATTTTTGGCGTACCTGTTTTAATAGCATCTTAGTTTAAAAACCTTAATTATTTTCCACCACTAAACTTTTTCCCAAAATATCATACAAAGTTCTTGAATAATCAAAGTGGAATAGGGTAAAACACAGTGGGAAGAAGAACGCTAAGCTAAAATTCTTGACAGCGGATCTGAAAAATGCGCGTGGGAACGTCAGGTAACTAGCAGGTGCAGCAAGAACATATTGAACATCAGCTTGATTCCCTGGGTGAGGGACGATTGACTCGGCGTGGATAACACGAATATTTAAAAGTGATTTTCCAGGTGTACACCCTGACTTCGAAAGACAATACCCCTTCAAATTTAAAAATAAAGTATTTTAGTACTTGGTAGCAAGACCATTGACAGTTTTCGTTTGAGGTGCCTCGACTACTCGACTTACCTCAAATATGCATGCAATAAGTCGATGAATTAATTCTAATAGTATTAATTCGGAAGAAAGAGTGAACGCTAAGTCGTACAAGGAAGCAATGCGAACATCAGCGTCCTGCTGTTGTTGAAACGAGGACAAGTCAATATTATCGAGGTCACTAAAATCAAAAATAGTATAAATTATGTAAACACATTGTGAGCATTAAAACATCGCGTGTGACATTAAAATTAATTCAACTTACATGATATCGAAATTATCGACGATAGTGAAAGTAATAAGGAGTTTCACTACAATAAGTATCAAGAAGTCAATTAATTCTGCGAGAAGACGTTTCCATATTGGAGCAATTTTCACAAGTGTAAGCGGATCGCCCATCGACCTTTGTTGCTGATTGTTCACTATTGTTTTCAATACAAATACAGTTAAAACTCAATTCCAAATTGCGATAAGGTTGGATTTTTTTGTAAACTTGCCTTGGTTTGCGAAGACGTTGAAATTGATTCTGAACCCTGGTAGTTGACGTGCTTGTTGAGGCGGTGGTGACGAAGTGGTTGGAGGGGAAGTAGATGTGGTTGATGATCCACTTCCATACTGTTGATTTAATGCTGTGAAGTACGCAGAAACGGCAAGCGTGCGGTGCCAATAACATTTCCATAGCCAATTTTCTAACTGTTTGCAATACTCAGAGTTCGCCGATAAATTAGAACTGCTTGAATTTGGAGTGGAAGACGACTGAGGGTCTTCCCTCGAGGTCGCATCGTTTTTGGAAGCTGTAGGTCTTTTCTTTGCATCCCCAACCCCACTGCCAGATTCTTCCGTGTTTCCGTTCCCGTCCATGGCATTCAATATTATGCACCAAACCTAATCCAAGAGGGGTAAATAATAAATGCTTTTAATATAATTAAATTCGACGGTCTACTCATAGTTGACAGTTGGTAAAACATTTATTACACATTTGCAAGTGTGCCAAGCCAAGCGTGTGCATAAAGGTAATCTAAAATCATCATTAGGAATCTTAGATTTAAATTATATGTGTGATCATGATCTAATATTACAGAAAATAGAATTAAGGGAGAAATTTCAAACATTAACAATAAGAATACATACTATCTAACTATCTACTATGAACTTTGACCCAGCCATTTGACACTAGAAAACAATAAAAACTACATTGACATAGAGAGTGGTACATGAGTAGAAGTCCTAATAAGTGCACAACACAAATGGCAGCCTATTTACTGATTTTATAGAAAGGAAAGTGATGAATCTGGCGAAACATTAAATTGTTGAAATCATTGTGCGGGATTGTTGTTTATTGTTCTCTTTCTCTTTGTATTCGTAAAGCTAACCTATTTCAACATGACTGACTGACAAATAGTGATTCCTTCGTTAATCGTTAGTGATTGACGGTTACGGTTAACTTTTCAACATGCGTGATTACGGCATTCTCGGGAAAATTCTCAACTTTCCCCCAAAGGGCTCAAAAACGATTCCAACTCTAGATTTCGTGCTTGCTCAGTTTGCCGAAAACCGTTGTTACACCGACTTTTACCATTTTTGATTAAATTCAAATACTACATCAATTTCGTGACATCGGAACAACCTATGACATTGTTTTATTTTTATTATTACTTCTCCACCCCTTACAAACTTCGCAACTGCACAAACTCAAAACTAGGGATGACGGGATGAGGGAGGACACAACCGACTCCGCATGCGATGCAATGCAGTGCATTAATGCAACTGCAGACAATACCAAGAACTAAAACACACTTTAAATAAACTGCAAATGATAATATTACTTATAATATTAAAATATTATGCAACTTTTACAGCGCTGCTGACTTTGTCTTTGCCATATTACCATGGGCTGTATGTGACTGGGATGGGATTACTCATAGGATTAAAATCTTTATCAGACACATTTGTTGTAAATTGTTTTTGGTAATGGATAACCTTTCATGATGCATGTATATGATGTATGGATGTATCCATTCAGCGTTCCTCATATCATTATGTACCATCAACCATAATATTTTTAACAGACAAAATAAACAACAATCAGGTACAAGTTAGTGACTCATACCCATCCTGTCACCTGTAGCTTACGATATACGAGATGACATGTCATAGTCCGTAGTTAATGAGTAATTTTCATGGTTGTTTAGGGAAAGAAACACTGAACAGGGCAGGGCATATTTTGCTTTACTTTGTATACAGACAGACCGCTGTCAGTTGCACAGTCCATAGGTATTTCCTGTATGCATAAGAAAAACAAAATCTGCTCTCCATCTCACCTCCACCTAACTAGGTAGTACATGCGACGCGAACGAAAGTAATAGATTGTAGATACATACAACATATCTGTTCTAGTTATCTATGTTTTACCTATTCAAAAACTGTCAGTTTTTCATTTCTTTTGGTTCAAGATTTAAGGTGTAAGCGTAAGGTGACCCCGATCGATGTCTCTGTCCCTGATCATGATCACGATGGGATGAGATATGATCAACTACAAAATTGAAAAACCCACAAAGGTCACAAATCACCGAAAGAAAAACTTCTGATCTAACCAGCAAGCGACATTCACTATTTGTAACACTCAACATGTCAGTTGTGTGAGTCAACTCTCTCGTCACTCGTGTGAGTTGTGAGTGATAAATCATACATGTCAAAGTTGAAGGTACTTTTGTCACCATTGCACCATTCACAAATCTAGACCTTCTGGCAATATTTGCATAGAAATTTTGCCAGAATATGAATGCAATTAAATTACACCAGATTTTCTAAAATAGATGACCGAATAGGGTCCCACCCATAACCTAATTTAACCGTCGAAAACTGTTCTAGTTCTCTAAATCAGTTCTGTATACGCCAGATCATACGCAACAAGTATGAAGTAACTTGGTTAACATTCAAAACAATTTGGGGTTGACATATGACGTACACATTAAGTATTTATAGACTCACTAAATAAAAGGACAGATGACAAAATATCTTAAAACCAGGCCAATTCAATTATGAATCCCATTCGAAAATCCAGCATAACAATATAAAATACAAATATAATTACCTGAATCCTTCTCTAATTTCAATCATATCTCAATTAACTTCCACCACCCATTTTAATATTTTTAAGAGTTGAAACTAACTGTGTATCCCACATAAATACACTACACTACTCACTAAAAACCCACTTAAATTCTTAATCTAGACACGTAATCTTAACACAGCGCAGTACCTGCTGTGCAGATAAATATGGAAAGGAAAGAGGGGAAACTTAATAACTCTATATTTTTTATTTTGTCATATGAGTATGACTGTACTTGACGGAGAGAAAAAAACTTTCGTTCCGTAGTTCCTGTACCTACCCTACTGTAGAAAAATGCATTCGAATCGAATGATGAAAACAACATCGATTGTTTTGGAAAACATGTGTACAATCCCCTTTAAACTTTGGCATCCCTGTACACCTCCCTGAAACTCGATGACTTGTTTGAAACACATGCAAATGGATGGGAGTTTGTGTATAATTGGGATGTGCGATATGTGATGGATAGAATTCATGCGAAATCTTGCAAGTGTCAATAATAGCTAGAATATGGGATGGGATGGGACGCAACAACGCAATGTGTGTGGTCTGTCAATTCATCGGACTCTCTGTATGATAGCTAGCTAGGAAGGCTCTCAAGGAATATGTACAGTGACATGATTT
>JAHZNA010001203.1:0-17912 GCA_027743935.1 Sinodicranocentrus sp. ZH6
CACCTGCACCTCATTAGAGATCATTATCTCTCTAATTGGGCTATTATCTGAAAAGGGGAGGAGCTTAAACAGCAGCTGCCATGGGACCTTGAAACTACTCCCAACCTTTTCCTTTGATGGAAGCTCTGGAAAGAATGGATGTTAAACTATGCTGCGATTTGAGATTTTTGACTCAAGTGCCCAACCTAAAGTCATTATATTTTTATCCCTATCCCTAACATAGTTTGCAAACCTGCTTTCCAGAGTCAACTCTCAGTCCTTTGCTGTCACTAACAAAACTTGATAGTGGATTCTGGAAGGAGGGGAAAGTCACCGAGATGGAACAGCTGGTGTTGTGGATGCCAAATGTTCAAAATTTAAAGATACATTTGAACAACACGACTTTTCCTTTGATTTGTCAACATTTGACAAATATCTGAAAGAGTTAACTGTGCTAGGGCAGGAATTGGATGACTCTGGGGTTGTAGGAGATTTTGATGAAGCTGTAAAGGTTGAAGGCTATCGTTACAACGTTGCAAATCTAAAAGGTAAATTAAACGCGTATTTAGAAGTAAAGTGTTTTTTTAATTCGAAGATTTTTTTACAATCATAGCACTGGAAACATTTGAAATGGCAGACGTGCAAGTTTTAGGGAAGAAGCGATTAACAGAAAAGTCAGTTTTATATGGATTTTCTCCCATGCCGAAGTTGTCAAAGCTGACCATTATTGTTAAATCAGAGGTATTAACTCATTCCAATCTTCTTCTATGCAAGAAAAATAAAGGATCTGTATTTTTGAAACTTCTCTTATCTTTTGACAATTTAGTTAAGTGCAGATGCCATGATTGCCCTTAATCGAGGAATTAAGAGTGTACAAATCAAAGTTGTAAAATAAGGAAAGGAATATTCACTTCTTCTCTCTATATTCTGTCTGATTATATCCACTTTTCCTTGGACTCGGTTACCAATTTTATAAAAGGAGGATATGTTCCACAATTAGGGGGTCACAGGTCCTTCTCCCTGTTTTGATTGCTGGTGCACACTGGATTTTAGTTTTTCCGATATTAATGTCCTTTTACATATTTGAAATCCAGTTTGAAGGCGTTGGTAGTACAGCACACAAAGTTTTTATTTCTCTCCGCTGGCTAAGGTTTTTACCGGGATGTGTTAACCCTATTTTGATAACCTGGCTGGATACCCAGTTTCGGAATGAGTTTATCCAGATTTTCATAGCGATAAAGAGATTTGTCGTATTTGGGGAAAAAAATTCGCGAAATGAGCCATCTTTTGTGTACAAAAATACAAAAGAAGGTTCAGCTGACTCAGCTTTGATTGAAATACCACAATGATTGTTTTCCTGTGTTCTAATTTGAAAATAAACTATTGTAAGAATAAATAGAAAGAAGTTCCACAGAAATATCTATAAAATATTTGTTTCGTCTGATTTGGCTCAGCTTTATTATGAAAAATGCAGAAAAATGATGTATTATACGCTATGTGTGAATTTGTGAAACTCAGGACCTTACGCAGGGACCTTTCAGATTAGGCGCACTAGCAATTTTCAAGAAGCCCCTTTGTACAAGTATCGATAACAGAAAACAGAATTTGAAAAGTTAAGCTTTTCAGCCTGTAGAGGTCGCGAAAAATGGACAGTTTAAAATGTACGGACGGCGGCCAGGCAGTCGGACAGACTGCCAGACTAAAACTTATAACTTCCTCCGGAAATATCTTCATCTTCGATATATCTTGCAAAACTTAATAAAGCCTTGTTATTTCTATTCTCAACAATACTATTCTGTATTCTATAATGTGACTACAATCCTGGCTTCCAAGTCAACTAGCAGTGTTGTTTAATTTTCATAACTACATTAAAAACCCCGCCATCATCCCCTAATGACCACCCACTCGTGCGAATCAACACTTCTCAGCTATAACTTTGTGCATACATGGACCTTGGTCTAACAAAATGGAAAACCGAAAGTCTTCGAAAAAAGATCTCTAAAATTTTAAATTGCGTAACGCATGTTCGTCAAAGAATTGTTTTCTAGTTTCATATAACATAAAGTGATCTGTATTGTTACAATTTTTACAAGGCTATTAATTAATATTTTATATGCATCAACAGCTTCTATTATTAAGTTTGAGCTTCTGGTTGGCAAAACACCTCCAAGATCTATACAGGTCTTGACCCTGACCTGATCCCTTCCGTTTCTCTATTTAATCGTGTATCCGCTATTCGAACGAAATCTCAATCTAGATTCAAATATATCCTTATCAAGACTAATGACTAACTTTAGGAAGTTTCGACGACAATTATCCTTGATTGCTCCGTCAAGTCTACCACAAACCTCCTCACAAGAGATATTGATATTGCGAAAGCCTTCTAAATATGTTCATGCTGGAGGATACACAATTCCAATATTTTTGTAATGGCTCTTTGGTTTCTCATTCTTGATAATTCATATCGCATTACTCAAAAGGCAAACACCAATAAACTCACACATTGCCATTTCTTTTTTAACGGATTTTGCATTTAAAAAGGCTTATACGATATCGAAGATTGTTTAAAAACATAATTACTGACAAATTAAACCAGCTATTCTCTGTACTATGCCGAAAGTTAAGAGCAATTTAAATTTTCTGCGATAATGACGGGGTACAGTGATAAAATTGTCAATAGTTGGCAAAATATTTGTCAGCTCATATCTGCATCTTACTGATATGGATTTGTATCCTGTATCTGTAAGTTAAATAGATCAAGATCTAGATCAAGATCAGGCTTCACTTGAGCTTGAATGCAATAATATTATTATGTGACTGTAACATGGAGTTGGAGAGAGAATAGTGGAAGCACAGTAGACTATTATTTAATACATGTTTGACCTTGGACCTAATTAATACATAATTTGGAAGCAAGCTTAAGACCCATGAAGCTACAGGCTATGGCTATAGTATCCAAAAATTATCTTACCATATATGATTTAATAATTAATAATTTTCCTCAGCTCCTCTTCATCATTTCTCTAATATTTCAACCAGATCAAAGTCCTGCCTGCACGTTGTAAATAATAAGTTATTCACAATGAGATCATTTTTTACCCTCAGTCCTTCTCCATATTTGAGATGAACAAGAATTGTGCAAATAAATGCAACCTGTTTGAATGAGCTGTGTATTTTTAATCACTAAATTCCACAATGGATTACGAACAATATGTGGAATGGACAAGAGAAAATTGTTATTTCGACGTTAAAGAAGAATCCCCTTGTAGTCCCAACAGTAAAGAGGATTTCAATGCATACCTCAGAAATCAAGAGTTAGATAACCCTTGGCACTACTCAGTTTCCGCTATATATCTCCTCCAAATTATTTTCGGTTTTGTAGCCAATTTCCTCCTTGTGCTTGCTCTTGCTAAAAACTCGTCGATGAGAACCACAAGAAACTTTGGGATAGGGGGTGTCGCAGTTTCTAATATTTTCGAATATTTGATCGCCATCCCTTTAAATATTAGCTGGTCTTTTGCTGCACACTGGCCATTTGGCGAGTCAGAATTTATTTGCAAATTAATTTTTGCCTACACCTCGGCTCAATATTTTGTCACGCAGTTTTCCATCTGTTTGCTAATCTTTGTTGGACATGATGAGGTAACTTATTCTTAAATATTTAAATAGCTGTTTGCAAACATAACTGATAACAGGAAAAAATGTCTTTTTTCATTGTTGTTATTTAGAGCGACAACATTAAATGGAATTTTGTACTTGTGTCCTTACCCTGGCTTTTTGGACTTTTTGAGAGTATTCTTTACTTTGAGAGGACGAGTTTACAAGAGGATGACTACTTTCAAGGATTCTTCAACGCTCACCATTGCACCCTTGCTGATGAACATTCTAATTTTATAATTATTAATGAGCTTGTCCTCCCTCTAGGAATACTTTGTCTTGGACTCATCTACCAATTTTGGAAAGGGAGAATTACCTGTCCTATAAGTAAAGAGTCACTGGTCTTCCTCCCTGTTTTAATTGCTGGTACATTTTGGGTTTTATGTTCCCCAATTTTCTTACACGCTCACATTGTTCTAAAGCAACTTGAGGAGGTTGGAAGACAAGACAAAGTAAAAATCTTTGTTATTCTTTACTGGCTGAGCTGTTTACCAGGATGCGTTATTCCGGCTTTTGTAGTTTGGCTGGATAACCAGTTCCGAAATGAGTTTATCCAGAGGTTCAGAACCATGAAGAATTTGCTATGCTGGAAAACAAACATAGCATATGAGGATGAGCCTTCCGTCATGTATGAAAATGCAGAGGTTGATGGAGATGACCTAAATCTAATTAAAATACCAAAATAAAAATTGTTTATACATATTTATAAATAGCCTAAAAAACTGTGTATACATATAATATTAATTTATTTGAAGAAAATTGATTATTAAACAATGTAGATCCTTAAGAATTTACAGACGACAGCAAGTACAGATTGCTCCTTTTTCTTAAGGATTTTTGCATATTTTATCACACACATTACATAAAATTCGACCCATCCCCAAATCCCCATCCTCCGGGGTGATTCATTACTGAGTGAGGGTGATAACTTTCTCCATTCCTGCGCCTGCATTATGTTGTCTACGGAAATTTTAAAAGGCTGAAATTAAAACTCCACCCACTAACTAGGGATAGTCGTCATAGTTATTAACCCAACTGTTGCTTTGATCATCATTTAGTCAGTTTTTTACTCCATTTGAGTTGCGCATAACTAGACACCTCAAGCATGATTTCACATAGTATGTATCAATATGCATGGTGGAGTAGAAGAATATTTTGATAAAGTGGTTATCTTAATTGATTGATAAGGTCTACTTAAAGACCTTTTAAAGAGAGAAATTGAAAGAGCAAGATCAAATTGCGCATGTTCATATTCCAATTTATGCTGGATAATGTTTTTGTAATGACTCTTTGCTTTGTCACCATTCCACACGCAGTTATAATGATTTAAATGATAAAAACTATATTAAAATGAATTCCTGTTTTATTTTCTAACAGATTTTGCATAAAGTGTTGCTATTCCCTTATCCCCCATTGTTTTCCCCAATAATTGCTGTAAAAATTAACTGACTCATTTTATGCAGTTGTATAAGTTAAAATTAGTTTGAAGTTCCTTTGTCTTCATTGGGGCACAGTGACATTCTGGAGTTCATGAAATTGGTTCTTTAAAAATGCACGTCCTGGAGCTTGGCTTGAGATCATGAGAAGGAAGCAAGTAAAATATTAAAAGAAATTGATTTACATGCTGTACAAGTTCATTCAGCGCACTCATGTATGCAGCGATGCAGACACTAAAATATATTTTTGCAATCAAAGCAAAAAGGATGAGCTCATGCTCATATAGGCTAAATTAAATCGTCTTATAATTTCACACTGGAGTCTGATTTGCAGTGATGTAGAACTCATTCCTTCTCCAGATTCCAGTAAGAAAACAGTTTGTAATTCACATCCTGTGATGTGCCTTTAGACCAATAAACAAATTTCGCAATGGAGTACGACAACTATGTGGAATGGAAAAGAGACCATTGTTCATTTGAAGAAGAATCCCCTTGTTTACTCCACAGTAAAGAGGATTTCGAAGCATACCTTCGAAACCAGGTGTTCGATAACCCTCGGTTCAATATTTTGCGACAAAGTGTTCCATCTCTCTGCTAATCTTTGTTGGATGTGATCAGGTAAATTTGGAAGGGCTACTAATAATACATATTAACTTGAACTTGATAGACAAGTTACAAAATAGATTCTGATCTGGGCTCCTTCATTGTTGTAATTAAAGACCTTCAACGTCAAAAGGAGTTTTTTACTGGTTTCCTCACCCTGGATTGGGGGCCTTTTTGAGGGTATTCTTTTCTTTGAGAGGACGAGTTTAGAAGAAGATGAATACTTTGAAGGATATTTTAACGCTTATCATTGCACCCTTGCTGATGAGCATTTTAATTTCACAGTGATTAACCAGCTCGTCATCCCATTAGGAATACTTTGCCTTGGACTCGGTTACCAGTTTTGGAAAGGGAGAATAACCTGTCCAACCACAACTAAAAAGTCGCTAATCATCCTTCCGGTGTTGATTGCTTGTACATTCTGGATTTTGAACATTCCAGAATTCATGCACGCTTACCTTGTTCGAAAATAAATTTGGGAAGTATTAAGGCGGGAAGAAAGAGTAAAAATCTCGGTAATTATGCACTGCTTGAGTTTTTTACCAGGATGTGCCAATTTGGCTTTGGTAGATTCGCTGGATAGCCGGTTTCGAAATGTGTTTTTCCAGAGGTTCAACAACACAAAGAATTTAATTTGTTGCAGAAGAAACATCGAACTTGAGCCTTCCCACGTGTATGAAAATGCAATGGTGGATGGAGATGCAGATGACTTAGGTTTAATTGAAGTATAACAATATTTTACAATTTACCAAAATAATGAATTAAGCCTAACTTCTAATTACTGTAGATTGTTTATTAACTTTATTCTTAAAATCAAAATAACCTCTAAAGACAAAAAATGAATTCCAAAAGTTAAGATTCTTTTAAGCAAATTCTTAAGATGATTTTATCCAGATCAATTATGGTATTCGTTGGTGTTCGTTCAGAAATAAAATCAGAGACAAAATCTGTTTTCAATAAATCAGTGAATTGTCAGCATCATCGTAATTCATTGTCACATGCCTCAACCAAGATATCTAATTGAAGTACTTAGTAGATATGTTTTAAACTCGTTTGTTCACCTAAAGATAAGGTAATCAAGGATAACCCTTCCAAAAGAAAAACGGAACTCCTCCTTAACCTTTTAGTTAGGTTTACATGTGCAGGTCTTGATATAATAAATTATTTTGTAATGGATCTTTGCTTTGCTAGTATTGATCATTCGTTTTTAATTATTTAAATGCTAAATTAAATTAAAATTACAAATTGATATTTATTTTTCTAGCAGTTTTTGCATTTAAAACTTCTATTTGAGTACCTAAAACTGTTTTTTTTTAAATAACTACTGTAAAATCCAGCCAATTGATTTTTTACATCGGCGTAAGTTAAGGCTTGTTTAAGTTTCCCTCGTTCCTCTTGTTTAGGGGCAGTGTGAGATTCTTTGTATATACTTGTAGTTGTAAGCTCTCGGCCGCAGATAAACTTACATTTAAGATCAGAATAATATCTGATGAATCTTTCAACCTTGGACGTTGAACCTTATTGATACATGAAGAAAAGTTTGGAAGCAATAATATAAAGCATGAAGCCATAGTATCCACCTACTATATCCCTACTATATTTCGCAATGGATGATTTAAATATTAATAATATTTCTTCGATCAGCTCATCCTCGTCAAGCTCACTACTCATACTCCGCTAAATAATTCATGAAGATTGATGATGATGAGCTAATATTTTGCCCTCATTCTCTCTCCACAATCCGGTATCCAGTAAGCAAAATGAATGCAATGTATTTACAATGTACACGCATATGTCATATTTGAGTCGTGTTATAAGTAGATAACATTTCAGTTCAGTGTAATTTTCAAAATGGACTACAACAAATATGTGGAATGGAATATAGAAAAATGTAAACATGATCCAGATCACTGTACTACTTACCTCAACAAGGAGGATTTCGAGCTATTTCTAAGAAACAGGAAGTTTCCTAATCTATTCCACTACTCCTTTCTCAGTTTATTCCTCCTCCAAATCCTTGTCGGCATAGGGGGAAACATTTTAACGGTGGTGGCTCTTGTTCAAAACTCATTGCTGAGAACCAGAAGAAACCTTGTGATAGGGGGTGTCGCTGTTGGAAACATTTTAACATTTTTAGTCATAGTGCCAGTCGTCTTTTCCAAAGAAACTTCCGAACACTGGCAGGTTGGAAGCTATGAATTTACTTGCAAGTTTATATATGGCTTTATCACAGTTGTATATTTCTTTACAAAGTATTCTCTGTCTGTGCTAGTCTTTGTGGGAGATAGTAAGGTAAATAAAATGTTCGAAAATATCTACTATGGTTATCAATTAGCAATCATTGGGAAATAATTAATTACGATTTAATTGTTGTTTAAAGAGCGTCAACCACATGAGGACTTTATATCTCGTCTGTGTTGTGTGGATTGTTGGCTTTTTCGCAGCTATTCCAATCTTTTTATGGACGGGTTTAGAAACACAGGATTATTTTGAAGGTCTTCTATCCACTCAACATTGCTCCCTAGTCTTATCTCAAGATGCTGGATACTACTACTTTTTAACTATTAACGAGTACCTGCTCCCTCTAGGAATACTTTTTATTGGACTCTGTTACCAGTTTTGGAAAGGGAGGCTAACCTTGTGCTCCACAGCGAGAGAGTCACTGGTCCTCCTACCTCTTTTAATTACTGGTGTATACTGGATTTTGAGTTTACCAGTGTCCCTATACGGACACCTAGTTCGAGAACAGTTTGTGATAAATAAGGGGAAAGAAGTGGTCAAAGTTTTATTGGTGCTCAACTGGCTCAGCTTTATACCAGGATGTGCTAACCCGGCTATGATAGCTTGGCTGGATGTCCAGTTTCGAAATGAGTTTATCCAGAGCTTTGTAAACATTAAGAAGTTTGCGTCACGATGGAAAATAAATGTGAGAAATGAGCCTTCCCTGAGGTACAGAGTATTGAAGGAAGATGCAGCTGACTGTTTGATTGAAATATGAGGATAATTTTAATTAAAAAACACAATTGGTTTTTATTTCTACTCTAGAAAATAAATGAAGACAGCTAAGTTAATATAAAAAACTAACAACTGACATCTATTCCATGATTAATATTCAACTTATGACTTCAACATGGCAATCACTTCTTCAAAATGAGTATGAAGCACATGTCTCCTCTGTCGATACGGATGCTTACAAATGTTATCACACAAATGACACTTAAAACTCGGCTCATCTGTTCCCCCCGAGGTGATCCATTTCGCTACAACTTTCTCCACCCCTTCCTCCATCTCCTTTTCTGTGGTTCCTGGAGCTAGTCGGTTTGCAAAGAATGTTAAAGTATGATTTCCAATCATGTGACTACGAAGTCCCGCCTTCAAGGTGAAAGACTTGGAGCAAAAGTTACAAAGCCAGGATTTTGTGACAGGGTCTCTCTTCACGTTTTTGAAAAGTTCCGCTTCCAGGAGGCGCACCGCTTTTGGATTTTTTATTACCTTTTTCGGCTTTACCGTCCTTTTGGCGTCGGGATGAAGGGAAAGTTTGCTTCTCAGTTTGGGAAGATTTTTCAGGATATTCAAAATCCTTTCAAAATGATGCTCGAGAATATGTATACGAAGGGTTTTCCTCTGTAAAAACATTTTAGAACAGGAAGGACACCTTTTGTGGCCGGAGGGGAGGAGTTTGTGTCGATTATAGACGATTTTTGTGGCAGCCCTTATTTGAGGATTTGTTGTGTCAGGAGGGATCCGATGGGAGTAGTGTTGTAAAAGGTGGGCTTGGAGCATGTGTCTAATTTTGTCTCTATTTGTTTGTGAAGTTATTTCACAATAGTTGCAACTAAACCATTTAGCTTTTTTAGAGGTTTTCCCGTCCACCTCGATGCATCCTGTCATTTGCTTGTGGTGAGAGAGCTGGGCGTAGCCTTTGAAGGAGCTGTCGCCACAAACATGACACATGAACCTTTTCCCTTGTACAGGTTTTGTAAACTTGGAGGGAATTTTCTTTGTGACATGAATGCTTTTAGATTTTGTTGTGAGTTCATTTTGTGAAGGGGAAACTTTTTGGGAAACTTGGAGGGTATTTGTCCCCTCAAATTGATATCGAGGGAAAGCTAAACTTTCAGTTTTAAGGATTTGTATCGCCCCTCGAGCATCCCTTGTTGGAGAAAATTCTTCAAAAAACTCAATCGGAACTTCCTCCTCTTCCTCATCTTTAATATGATCATGGGATTCAGNTCTTTAATATGATCATGGGATTCAGTCTGAGTACAGGATATTGTCGAAGCTTCTGGAACAGATAAGCTTTTCACTTCTTTAATAACAATTTGAGGGAAGGTATCACTATCCCCCTCCACGAGGTCCAACTCGATGAGGTCATCCACCTCCATTTTGAGAGAGGAAGAAGAATCTTCATTTGTTCGAAGTGGGTCTGCTTGCTTATCTTCAGGTTTTACAAGTCTTGTCGCAATCTTATCAAAGTGCTTCTCGATAAGGTGCACTCGGAGAGAATATTTACGCTGGAATTTTTTATCACATGGGGAACAACGAACACCACTCTTGCGCATGCCCCCTACCTCCTTGATGGCATCTTCGAGGGTGATTTGTATCGCGTCTTGTACTTCCTCTTGAGTTGTTCCTGGTGGCACCATATCTTTATACATTTGTACGGTGTGTCGAAGGATTTTGTGTTTTTGAACATCAAAAATGTTTTTGGAAACGTGATCGCAAAATTCACAAGTCACTTCAAGTTTACTTCGGGGTACAGGAGGAGGAGGTAGGTTAGCTTGAGGAGACTCGACTTCCACTTGAAGCTCGACCTTCTCTGCTTCCTGATCAGTGGAGGGATTTTTCGAAACTGGAAGTGATTCACTTTGTGGTGGCGGAGGTGGTGGTGCTATATCTTTTGAAGACTCTTCTAAAAGTTCAGCTATCAAGTCGAAATGCTTCTCGATGAGGTGAACCCTCAAATAATATTTTCGATTGAAGCGTTTACTGCAATGACGACAACGACAGTCTTCCTTCCCAGTCTGCTTCATATTTTGCTCTAGAGCTGCAGTGATAGCTTCAAGAACTTGGAATTGTGAAGTGCCAGAAGGGATCTGGTCGGAGTAGACTTCAGCAGTGTGTAGTAAAAGTTGGTGTTTTTGAACAACAGGAAGATTACCAGTGAATCGGCAGTAGTCACAAGAGCCTTGTTTTATAACACGAGGATTTTTCTTTGAAGGGCGTTTTCGGCCTGAATACCGTTTCATAGGTCGACGCTTTTTAGGTACTGGGCGCTTTTTACTTGGGAGAGGTTGTGGATGAGGATCCTCATTGTTTGTTGGTTTCGTCATTTCTTCTTTATTTTTAGAGCTTGTCAAGTCATTCCTGGAACGCCTCCTTGGAAGAATGTCATTGTCCATTGGCACTGGCAAGGTTTGTTTTTGTTTTGAGGTAGAGAATGTCTTTCAAAATGCTGATCCTCTCTGTCGCCTTGATAGGAAGAGGTTCCACTTCCACCTTTGTCTTCTCCTTAACCACATCATCCTCGTCCTCAGACTCATCTGAACTTGAAGCTTCGTCTAAAACCTCAAACCCGTCTTCCCCCACAGGGATCACAGTCTCCTTGGCACATTCAACATCTGAGTTCTGGTCCTTCTTCGCTTCCAAAATAGGTGGTTGAGGTTCAGGTTTAGGAGTAGGAGTGGGAGCTTTAATCTTCTTTAAGATTACACGAGGACGAAGTGGGAATTTGAGGGAGCCTAGAAGAAGAAAAAAATCAACAATGAATGAGCAATTATAATATAATTACCACAACTAATTAAAATTATCTTGATCATTATTTTTTTAAATACATTTCCTCAACGTGTCCTTCCTCTTCCTTTCCGAAACACTATTCTCCTCTTCCACCCCCCTTTCTTTCCCCTCCCCAGCGTCAACTTTTTCATCACTTCTTATCATCACATCGTACACTCTTCGACAACACCTGTCCATCGCCTCTCTCACAGCTTCCAGAACTTTACCCAGCTTCCAAAATCCTTTCATCACGAAGCCACATCTTTCACAAAGATTCACATCATTCATCCCCTCATCCACCTTATCCCCCTCTGTTAGCAACATCAACTGAATACTGTCCGTTTCCATATACTTTAAAAACAACTTCAACGAGTCTAAATCTTCTCCAATGAGACTCCCCCCACCAATAATTTTTCGGCAAATGAAGCACCCCTTCAACTCCATCTTTTTATCATCCTCTGCCTCCTCCATTGTTAATTATTGTGAACAATTTAATCCACACTTTTTTAAGTACAAAAAAACGATGCTATAATTAAACACTCTTTTAAATGTTTCATTCAAGCCTTCAAACAAAAGAAAAGGCGAGGGTAAGGGTAACAAGGAAGCTTGTATTTGACAGCACATGTGTGGAAAAGAGAGAGGAAAAAAACTTGGCTTGATGCGCACTCTTTTTTCAATCTCTGCATATCTTCTCTATATATATGTTAGTGCTTCTTGGTCACCAACAATTATTGACGACCCTGATACCCCACAATGCTAGAATTGGGATAACTTGTGAAGAAAGACCAGGTACACTCCACGACTTCACGCATCATATTCTGGTGTGGTATTAACTGGAAAAGTGGAGCATTGTATGAGAAGGGAAATATACTTTTGTGCTCACTTCACATAAAATCTTTTCCTTTCACACAATTTGTGTGTGAGCAAAAAAGTGTGCAATACTGTCAATGTTGAATGTAGGTGAGTAAATGGTGTGAAAACAGGTATATATGATGCCCATGTAATGTCATTGGACATAATAGTTTAGAAAAAAAAGTATTAATTAGACAACTATAATAAATCACTGCACACTAAAATTTCATATATTTTCTTTGTGACTGGTTATAGTGGTCGCCGCAGAGAGATACAACTGTTGACGACAAATTTAAGCAACTAAAAAGACCATGGAAAATATATAGTGATCAGGTCATTGTAGGTAATTGGTTTTTAATTTCAATTTCTAGTTTCTAGTTTCATTCAAGGTAGTTTCTAGTCGCTAGTGTGTGTTTCACACGCTTTAATATGCATGGTCATGATGTTAGTTGTGGTGGAAATAATTTTAATTTTAATGCGACAGCCGATACTATACTTCTATACTATGGTTTTATTTATAGACGACAACAAAACAGGTTATTTTTATTTATTTTTCTTTTCACAGATAAACACAGTGAGACAAGAGACTGGAAAATTATAATTGGAATTAGATTAGAAAGCAAAATCTTCACGCACAAATGATTACCATTGCTGTTTCCAAGTTGAAAGGAAAATATCAGTCAGACCCCAAGAAAATTGGTGAAGATGAGCTAAATGGATAAAGACCATCCTATTGAAACCCTCGTTGCAACCCTTTCCACAGGAAGGATAACAATAACTAATGGAAATTCCTATGATATAACTTCACAAAGGGAAGTTGAATTGAATGCCGAATATAATCCACTTAATAAATGACATTAAACACGAAAAGTAAGTCTCTTCAAAGATCTTCAGATGTTCAACACTCACCTCCACCGCACCCACAAGTTACTAATCTAAGACGGCAACGTTTGGAAGATAAGGAACCCATTGGAGTCCTTCATTTGCTTCCATTCATTAGCCCGTCTAGGTTCATTGAGGTTAGTTTTTTTTCCAAGATATTTTCTCAAGCTAAGGTGGAAGCAGATTTAGCATGGTTAGAGACCTGTCCTGAGTTCACTTTTGAATATGATGATAATAATGAAGATAAAGTCAAAGTTTCTGTGAGTCACGACGCCCAACAAGTGCATTATCGTCCCAAGATGGTAGCAACATTTGAGCAGAGTTTGTTGAAAATCGTGAGCTTCCTTAAACAAGAAATTTTTGCCAAGTGTGGGAAATCGCCACCTCAAGAAGGAGACATGCTGAGTGACTATCTCGCCCATTTCTTCTCCGCATGGTGGTTCACTGCAAAAAATCCTGTATTCCTTGAGAAAACGAAAGAAGATCCAGTTTACATTGTGGAAAAGCTGAGGGACTCCAAGAGGCTATATGAAGGGATGATTTTTGGTTCTTCAATGTGCTTAAAATTGACAAAGATTTTTGGGGAAACTGACGAGACCACTCGAAGAGTTAAATTGTGCACCGAAAACATTCTGAAAGAAAGAAATATCCTTATTTCAGCAATTTCAACTCCTGGTGACACATAACCAGAAGTGAGTATGACTCACCCGAAAAGAAAATATGAGGAGGACGATGAGGATACTGGTCAAGGGAAAATTCGGAGGGGGAATAAAGTACAAAACAAACAATAAAAATATATATGAAGAATCTTTAATTACATAATATATTGTAAAGACTGAATAATAATACGTAAAATTTATTAAAATTAACTTGAAATAACTAGTCGTCATATTCACACAAGATTTTTGTTTCTGAACAATGCATACACGCTGAAAACAAGTGAACAATGGTGCCGAAGTAAAGAAATGAAAAAGGGACAAAATACTGAATAATGATTCTTGAATCACGACTAAAAGAAATGTTGGAAAAGGGACATTATTTTAATGGATGGTTTTATAAATATGAAATATGTATCCGTAATTCATTTAACATACTACTTTCAGTAGTACGCTCCAGCAATCATCTAATCGATTTTCCTAATTTCTTAAATAAGCTCTAAAATCTACACCATTCAACTTTTTCCCATAATCTGTTTCCACACGGTATATATTGATATATATCACGGTTTCACAAATCGATATATAATGTTTTTAAATCTCAACCAGCTTCTGCACCAAGCAATTTCACAGGTTTCGTCATCCTCCCTCATATGGAAAACAATCGTTGAAGAAATGTTATCCTTGCCAACGATAAGAAAGCTTAAAAAGCCTGACTGAACCAACCGAAAAAAGGTCAAAGTCAAAGTGTCCTTTCTGTGACAATGGTTTTCATGGGGCTCACCACTTGCAAATTCCTTATTTTCCTCTTTTTACAGTCCGCATCTTCCCCGGGACCCGGACCCCGGAAGGAAGCTGGGGGAAGAGGTGGGTAACATCATAAAAGACTTTTGATGGTCTTGTGTGACATGTTTTACCAAGATAGTCGTCATCCTCAATGTCAACATTACAAAGGCATTCTGTTCTAGTTCATAAATTAAGGGATTTTTTTTATAGATTCTTTTTCCTCATATTAAAGTGCACCTGAGTACAAATTTTCAGCCAAATATCTTTCACCCCCCCATTGACCGGATAGGTCTTAAGACTCTGCTTGTGTGACATGTTTTACCAAGATAGTCGTCATCCTCAATGTCAACATTACAAAGGCATTCTGTTCTAGTTCATAAATTAAGGGATTTTTTATGGATTTTATGAATGCACTTAAAACCTATGTGGTTATTATATTAATTAAATTAAATGGTAAATTACAAAACGGGGAGAATTCCAGTTCCAGCACATGGAAGAAAACATGTACATTTTATTACATCCACGTTGAGTCTCATAATGCCCATGGTACACCGCCAGTTATAAGATGGCCATAAAGTTGGTCTGAATATCAAACATTCTCATATTGAAGAGTAAGAGTAAATGACTCAATAAAATTTTGTTTTTAGTTGGATTTTGGATTTTATCAGTTCATCACATTTTAATTAGTAGGCATTGTTACAAAATTATCTCATGTAAAAAGTATAAGCTTATTTCGGTCTCTGTTGAAGTGCAGTCAGCAAATAAGTCAGTTGTCAGTTGTCAGTGTATGAGGATCAGTTGTTTTTGCAAATCATTGACAATTAAAAACATAAATCTACGCTACCATTTTCATTTTAAATATTAAACGCAAACCGCAAATGGTGAATGGTCAGTAACCGGCTGATGATGTATAGTTATTAGTTATCGTTATTATTCGTTATGGAACCTCACTTAAAATCAAAAATAGGAGTTGAAATAAATAAATAATAATTTCAAATTGTATTTTTGTTGTTTACAGAACAAACCACAGGAAGTGAGAAAGCAGACGTAACTGACAACTGACTGAATTACTTTACAAAACATCGGCTAGTAGGCTTTGAGGCTTCATATCAATGAATTTCAATTATTTGCAGTTATTTGTGAATACGTACGTTGTACGTTGGTACGTGAGTTCATGTATGGAAATTTTATTGATTGTTAGTATTTGCATAGCATTATTAACTTAGGTATTTTATTAAATAGCATTGTTAATTGTTAATTTGTTGTGTTGTCAGTGTAAATCCGACCAAACTCATCCCTAATCAAAATGGCTAGTCAAAAAACATATTGATGAGGAGGATCAAAAGATGGAGGACATTTCTGACAAACGGAAGCATTTCGTAACTGAATTTAAGAAAGAGTTTGAGGCCAAATACAACTCTTATTTTGAAGAAGCCACCGGTAAAACTAGTAAAGCTGGAAAATCTTCAACTGTTTCGACCACCATCGTCACGGCAGTTTCCAGTTTGATTCCTGGAGCTAAACCTTTTGGTAAAGGAACAAACGAAGTGATTAATTACGGCGAAAAGAAAAAGCACAAAGTAAAGGCTGAAGCTGCTACTAGAGTACTATGCGATAACAGCAAAGATAAACTGACTGAAAAAATAGTGCACGCTGGAGTCGACATATTTTACCATATGGAATATCAATTTACTCAAATTAATTACCAAGGCGGGTGGAAAGTTGCTTTCTCCATTATAGCCACAGATCTCGTTGAGCGCATCATGGACTTTATCCATACCGCCAGGGAGACCAGCCCTCACTCTGAGTTTGAATTGAGTGACCAGCTCATCACCACATGGGCTTTAGGAGGGTTTTCCAAACCAGAAGCAGCCAATATAGTTCCACTCCTAGAAAACGACATTGTTTGGATTGCACGAGGATTACCTGACAAGGTGGGGGTCTTTGTGGACGACAAGTTCGGTAGAAAATATTATTCCAGAAACGGAAACAACATTAAGAAGTACGGGTGCCGTCGCCTATTCCCTTGGGAAACTAATATTCCCAATAACTACACCAGAGCGGAGTATTCTTTACCCAAGTACAACTATCTACTAAAAGCAGAAGACTTACCAGACGTGAAAACCGAACTACTTAATGAAATCAAAATATCTGAAAATAAAGCTGAGCACAAACTCGACCTACTTTTGGATGCTCAACTACCCCCCATCAAATTTGATGTTCGTCACCACATCCCCCTATTCACTGGTCGGAATAAACTTCTCGAACAGCTGCACTCTTTTCTCATTCAGTCTGAATCTGGAAAAGTTCTCATCACTCAGGATTCCCGTTCAGGAGCTCAGAATCTCGGAAAAACTGAGTTAGTTCGAAAATACTTTGCTGACCGCACTGGTGAATGCTACAAAAAGAACTGCATCTGGCTCAACTCCCCAAATTGGTACTCACTTACAGAATCTTTGCGAGGATTAATTGATCAACATTTTCCAAATGAGATACTCCCAAGAAATATCAAAGGTTGCTTTAAAGATGTAGATGAGATGTTGGAAGAAGTATGCAATCATGTTCGAGAATCCCGTCCAAAGTCAAAGACTCTCTTTGTATTTGACAATGTTATCAAAAACGAAGAAGATCCGGTTGACTATGAAACCATTTTTAGAAAATTAGATCCTCCATCATCTTACACTATTGTTACGTCTAGAATACAAAGCTGGACAAGTATCGTACCATCATTGAATAATTCTGAGATTATAAAAGTTGGCGTGTTCAGCTCATATGAAGCAGAAAGCTTTATTGAAAACAGTTTGGATGGCGTTTTGGGACTCCAATCATCTCAAAATATGAAACAGTTGGCGGAGCAGTTTAATTATGAACCACATGCGATTAAAGAAATCCTTCGGAAAATTATAACTGGATATCGAACCCAAAACCTTAAAGCGCAAACGATTGCAGATGTTATTTCCCAGTTGAAAATCTCAGTCCCACAGATGACTTCTAAAGATGAGCCGATGGATGTGGACATTATCGAAACCCCTGTGGTAACACAAGTACTTCCTCCAGTAAAAATTACTCGAGCTAATCGAAATTCAAAGGATAGAGTGAAAGAGTCACCACGTGAAGTAAAATTGAGTGCTGTAAACAATAACCCGAAAAATAAGTCTCTTCAAAGATCTTCAGATGTTCGGGAAGTTACCAATCGGAGATGGCATCTACTGCGTTTGGAAGATAAGGAACCAATTGGAGTCCTTCATTTGCTTCCCTTCATTAGCCCGTCTAGGTTTATTGAGGT
>JAHZNA010001204.1:0-15133 GCA_027743935.1 Sinodicranocentrus sp. ZH6
GTCAAAAGTTAAACGTGACGTATAGTAAAAATTGAAAACGTGTTCTTTCTACGTACGACAATCACAATGAAAATAATTTTTAGGCTCACTCGTGATTGGTATTGTATTTTTATACTTGACACTACCAACGTCAGTAACATCAGTCAGCGATAACTCGCCGTAAATAACTCACTGCACTAACGTGACCCTGGTCAAAACACGTGTCAGTATGGTTATATATCTCATTTTAATCACCGAGTGATTCCAAAAATAATTTTTAATGTACCATGTACAAGTCATAATACTCATAGGTCCTTATTGTATATCATATGTCACTCTTCCAGCTTTTAACTGACTTCCATTGCAACTTGCAACCCTCGAATCATCAGATAGAGTCAATAGTATATGAATGAAATTAAAAAATAACTCACTATTCTAACGACAAAACTCAAGCTTACCTATTTATTTATTTCTGTTGCTGTATTCAAGGACTGCTGTGCTGTGTGTGATAATCCTTAAATGTTAAATTCGTACTGTAATTTGTACTCCCTGCATTTAAAACTTTCAAACTTCTCCTCGAAAATGAAAATCTCCCCTCCTCCGCCAACAAACTGCGCATGTAATCCGTACGATTTTTTCCTATTTAGCCGTAAGCAGTCAACCAAAGACTATTTAACTTGGTACACATTTCTAGATTTACATCAACTGTCAACACCAAATGACAAACTGCTGTCAACTATGTCATATGTTGTATGTACTAGAATGCGGTAATGAGTAACTTTACCAGGATTTTCTCTGCTCAATATACTCGTATATTTTCTTCTTCTTCTATCTTCCGATAACAATAATGAATGTAAATGTTAGTCGAACTCGTGAACTGTTAAAACTGCAGGAAAATGCAGTTCAATCAAATCGTATTTTAGTTGAAAGGTAATGCAATTGATATACAAATTTTTGTAATATGCATAAAAAGGAAATCCAGCTGCACTCAATTAACTTCTCGGTTTGCTCTTGTCTATTGCCTGTGTGATTTGATTGTATGTGGATTTTGGGGATTACGTACAATTACAAATTACAATGTAAGTACATTATATGATGACGACTCCACTCAAACGAAAACAAAGGCAGCGGTCTGATAATTTCAACAAGACGGACAAACGCGATTTTGCTGATTTGAACTGTCCTACTACTCGTTACTCGTTGGTGAAAAGAAGGTAGAAGTAGAAGGTGAATGAATAATGGTTGAAAACCTCAAAGAAAACTGTCAACTGTTTCTTAGAAGTCATGTCATACACGCGGAAAAACATTTTGTGTTTTAGGGTGACGTTTGTAATATGAGTGAGTAATGAGAGTCAGAGAGAAGGAAACCTATTCTTGATTTTATTCTTTCACTCTTTCATTGTTCATTAATATTGTATGTAGGGTGCGCTTTTACGCAATCAGAATGACATAATAATCTCCTAAAGCTTTGTTTTAATAGCTTGCCAAATTGATATCGCTCTGTTTGATTTTACTACAGCTGGAAGCTGAAGTTCTTTTTATGACATCTGTTTGCTCATATTACAACCTTGGGATTCGAAGTATGAAGTATTCCGTTCTAACCAAAACTCTTATAGCAATGTGATGACGAGATGATTTGATGCTACACACTTAAAAGTAGGATGATCCAAATATGATATTTGGCAAGATAGATGTACAATAGCTTGTTTACCAGGTAGGACCATAACATAAAAATGATAGACTTTATTAAATTTTCGAAAATTGGAGGAAATCAACAAAGCTTCCTCCAATTTTGTGTGGAAATCAGCATACCTTTGGCTAGAGATATTTGGGTTGTAGATTTGGATGATGATTCAAGTTTAAATATAAGTTTGTCTTTGTTTAGAATAACATGTCCATAAAATATAAAATGCATTTCAGACTTAGCCTTAATAATAATGTCCTGAAAATAATGTTTCTCATCTAACTGGTGTCATCTTGTGTGAAGGATTTGGGTAAAATAATGTCTCGTATATACCGTTGCATATTATAGTATGCCTTAGAATGACTGTCTTGACCTAAATGAGTTGACTCTTAAATTACTCTGAAAGCTTCGCATGAAGTAATCTAAATCGAAAGAAATGGAAATTACATCAATAATGGCATTCTGTCTGGATTCCAGTCCAAGATTGAATTTATATGTAAAGATGTAAATAATTCTTATCCTGTGGTACCTAAGTATTTTTCTAGCGATTGCACATCTATCGTATGGAAATCAAATATGACTTATAGGAAACATACAATGCGAGAAAATAAGCTTCGTCCGTTTAGTAAATATTTCTTATCCTGTGGTACCTAAGTATTTTTCTAGCGATTGCACATCTATCGTATGGAAATCAAATATGACTTATAGGAAACATACAATGCGAGAAAATAAGCTTCGTCCGTTTTAATTCGTCTAACTCCACACTGTCCATGCCGTTTTCATTTAAAGAGACATAATAAAGGATATTATGGATAATGATAAATGATAATGTATGACGTTTGTAAATGTAGAACTATAAAACCAAGTTTATGCTACGTGTGCGACGCGTGTAGGAATGTGCCCTGTACTTGTAGAACTTCCGAGATAACTTCAACATACATTCTAATGTACTTAGGATTAGTGGCACATTTCTGATCGTATTTTTCTATATTATCAATGTTTTACCGCATACCTTCCAACGAATTCTTTGAAATACCTGCCATTCAAACACCATTGTGCAAACATGATGAAAATTTTTGTCAAGTCTTAAAATCCCAAACATATAAACAAGAAAATGCAGCTATAAGTTTCTTAAACCCGTGCATGTGCGTGATGTGAATGGGAGTTTGAATCAATGCATATCATGGATTAATATTAAAGGATCGGTAGGAATTCTTTTAATTAAAAATTTCGTGTTAATTGCATATATGATATATCCACATAACATAAGAAGACAAACGAGTTTAAACGAAACTTTGACCGGACATTGACAATATTAAAGCAAAACACGACATTTTATCAGTTGTTTCAAGATCCCTATAAACTTATCCTTCAGATGTAAATCATTGAGCACACACTTTTGAAAGTCCAAATTATTACCAGAATAATGCATGCCACATTCAGCAAGTAAATCTATCATTGAGGGGCAGGTACTGTCGCCGTGATCATTATCAGCATTAGAAAGAATATTATTAGGGATTTGATTTTGACTAAACCTATACAGAGGGAGAAGCACGACTGCATTGTAAAAACCAAACTCAAGCATTTTCTTGTAACTTGTCTCAAGCCTTCTATGGAAGTCCTCAATATCAAAATCTTCCAATGGATTGTTATGATTTCGAGCTAAAAGCTGTTCTTCAAATGCATCGCAATAAAATGCCAACAGCTTTTCCTCGAATTCTATTCTGAACTCGAGACTGGTGCTTGTTAAAAGGAACGTAACTAAATCAGATGCCAATGGCCCAACGAAAATTGACTGAAAACTTGTAACTCTACACTCCTTTGGCTCGTTTTTAACATACTTAAACAGCAAATTACCTACCAGAAAATTATTGTGACAGATTACGTAAAAATCATCATTTTCATACTTTTCATCCTCTAAAAGCCTGACACATTTTTCAAAAATCGTTGTAGGATCAACTTTTCTTCTTAATTTGAAAGCCAAAGATGGATTTTCTAATTCAACCATTCTGCACACAAGCTCAAATGCATTTTCAAACACTGGTCCCAATTTTGAGCTCAACTTTGGCGAATAGATTGAAGCACTTTGGTTTAGAAATGGGTACTTTTGTAACATTTCGAACTTCCCCTTCCCCTTTTGCCCTAGTTGTCTTCTGAGGTAATAAGAGGACGCGTGGAATTTCGCAATTGTTTCAATTGCATGTAAACAATGGCTAAAATCAAGATTAAGTTTGTCTTTTCCCGTGACCCTCTGGAATCCAATTGACTCCAAATTTTCCAAGAATAAATTTTGTTTTTGGATCAGATATGGTCTAGGAACGAGGTTGTACAAACTCCCTCGTTGTAACGCTGATCCAGTAGGCTGCAAATCTTTGAAAAAGGTGGAATACACTTGCAATTCATTTGTAAGCATTCCATTGCTGATTGCAGTGTCAAATTTTTTCACAAGAACTGATACTGCGTACTGGTCATCATCTGAAGTGCCAACTTTTGCCAAAAAATTCAGTACTACAGCATTTTTCAAGGTGGAATGAGCCTTTTCCGTAAGACTGCCGACATTATTCACACGAAGTTTTGTTCCAGTGAGATCCAAAGCGTTAACGGCCAAACTTTTCAGAGTCTCCTCAGAAAGCTCCATCTTCGTTGCATGAACACCTAGATAGAACACCTTCGTTATAATAAAATTCTGCTTGTTGGTGACTACAGGACTAATTAAAGACCTCAATGGGGGATTAACTATATAATTTTAAACTCGTACACAAAGAAGGCTTACCATTTTTAATCATTTTACAGGCAGTCAAGGACGAGCTATGATACTTTGTCAAATAGCTGATAAAGCTAGTAGGATGTTTAATTGACGCCCTTGATGTTTCTAAAATACAATACAATTACAATTAAAACAGTGACAAAATTTAATATTCACAATTTTCAAAATATATCGATTTATGCAATTTTATAAAATTAATATCATACAAAAATTTGAATTACGGATTTTTTAAAAAATCTTACTTGCACCACCAATTAGTGCCCCTTAACCAAAGTGCTAGGTACTTTAATATTCCTATGTAATGACAACCAAGGACAGTTCAGCTCACAGCTTAACAATGCCAACGAAGTACAAAGCTTAACTGAAACCTAAAATAAATGGGTATGCTCGTTTTGAAGATGTGTAACGTGTAATTATTTATTACTACTGACCACACACTTCTGACTGAAAAGAATAAAGTCTGTTAACAGCAGCAGTTCAGTTCATATCAGTTCAGTTTTCTGAACATTTATCTATTTGAGACTTTAAAATAATACTTTATTACTATTTCACACTTTCACTCCTTTAAAAACTCACCCATATCAAGATAACATCATCCACATCAAAAAATAATAATCGCTAGCTTATTGTAGGGTAAGCCTAATCCAGAGATTTGTGGTGCTTGCACGATATAAAAGTTTACGACTATTCTCTATACTTACCTAACTCGATATGAGAAATCTTCTTTAGCTGCGCCTCTTCAAAACATCTGAATGAAAACTGACAAGCGTGGCATAGGCAAGCTGATATGAACGAACTGTAACAACATGAGTGAATTATACACCAAATATTTGTGCGCTACCTTGGCTCGGATTATGTGTTTTTGATAAGAATGATGAATGGGATAATATAGTGAAAATATGCGATGACGATGAAACCTAATTTCAATTAAAATTTAAACGCAAAAAAGGCTGTAAATTTGATGATGGCATACAAACACAAAATCTGACTCAAATAATATACGTTCTCTCTCGTAACTCATCTCATCTTGAATGTGCCAATTGTGTTGAGTGCTGGGATTTGTGGTATACATATGGGAGGCATACTGTGTAGACATGTAAATCATAAAAATGCAATTATTCATTAGAAAGCGTTTTTTAAGTGCAGTGTTAGCAAAATGAGATGGAAGGATTATATTTTCATTATCATAACATCGTGTGGATGTCCATAAAAATTCATTCGCGTCATTTGCATCAACGTCAGGTCATCAAAAGAACGATCCGCTCTGGCGTAACTTTATATACCATGAAAAGTGTAAAATATTTTGTACTGTTATTTTTACAGGAGACGTGCCTATTGACAGCTATTACTGATAAGTAGTTGGAAGCCTCACTGAAAGTATAATGGGATAAAGTATTAAGCTTGAGCTCCATATTCATGACAATATATCATACAGTGTCTGTCGAACACCTATCTTAACGCTGTGGTTCTATTTGAACTTCCTATTTTTAATTAGCATGGGTCAGAATAATATGTATACATTCGATTTTGTTAAAGCATCAATAATGCACAATGTAGGAAGAAACATTTTTAATACAAGTGGTATACAGTATACAAATTGCATTGGCTCTGCACTGATTTCAGACTGGAACACACTAAACTATCTCAGGCTCCTAGTTTAAGTTTGCAAATATTACTCTCTATATTTTACCCGAATATTTCAACACAGTGAGTACTGGATTAGCGACTCATTCAGATTAAAGTTCAAGGTCGATGGCGAGGGCATATACGCACGTACATCTGCTCTGCATAGCGTAAGTAAACTGGGTAGCGACATTTAACATAATGATAATGACCTATTAGGCTTGACTACTCGCATGTGACGTTTTTCACCACACAGTAGTCAAGCCCGGAGAGTTCTTCCTGACTGCATGGTCGACTCTGCAATCTGCAGTTTAAAGATATAGGATCATCACATGATCATCATTATTACCAAAGATTTATGCAGCAACAGGCTTGCATGGTGCATAGATATTTGAATGTAGAAGATGCTTAAAAGAGAAACATTATATTTATGCATACATAGCTATGACTCTGTCTGAATGGATCGTAATATCAATACGTTTAGCCGGCTTTATGCAGCATATTTTCGAATCAGGGGAACATAAAAATAGAGCAAAACGAAATTAAATCAACAGTGGGTGAATTAAATTGTATCGAACATTTGTGGGAAAGCCGTATAAGGATGTACGTGATTAAGCAAACGTGTCGGTGATTCATTTCTTCAACTGCACAGATGCAATTTGTCCTTGCACTTCTAAGACCGTTATGGAGGTTGTACCATGTTGTAATAAATTTGCATTGAACTGCGATCGAAACTAGAGAAATGATCTGATGCCATAATACCTAATCTTAACTGTTACATATCATAAAACTAGCCATATATCAGCCATAAAAACCATTCATCTCGATTTAACGGAAGCAATTTTTTAACAATTGAAGACAGTTCTCCTGAATCGTCAATCGATTTTATCAGTACATAAAAACCATTCAACTCGATTTAACGGAAGCAATTTTTTAACAATTGAAGACAGTTCTCCTGAATCGTCAATCGATTTTATCAGTATAATCACATGATCACGTGCTCAATGCGCCCCTAACCTAAATTGCAGCTCGTGTAGGCGGTGAGTGATCTGCTCATCATCAATCAACGAGCCATAGTCAAAAACCATCTCATGTAACGAGATTTTTGGAGGTGTTAACGGCAAAACATGATATTCGGATAACTGAAAATATCTCGTACCTTTGTTGTATAAATTTATCCACTGCCACTGTCCCTCCCATTGTATGCTTCCGTAATCCAAATGTTTTTAAAAAATGTTAACGAAACAACCACCCATACCAGTCAAAACTGTTAACTATTTGCTAATTGAGGGTGGTGTACTCATTAACGTTTTCAAATAAGTTGTAAACATGTAGTTAGTAGAACGCTTTTAGGGGTAAGTAAAAAATTACCAATTTTTATTCTATTATTAATGAAAGGCTGAACCAAACCAAAATACAGTGTCAGCTAATTGCTCTTAATGCTATGCTGTATAGGTACTAACTAACATAATCTAGATGTACATGATACACTAAAGTTGCACTCAACTTAATAAAAGTGGTTTAAATTTTAAATCACGTATTGCGTGTATTATTTCATCTCAAACAGAATGCGCTTTCAGCAGCAAAAAATGATGCCGATTTTTCAAAATCATATTATGTAGTAGAAATATCATTTATGTGATGTATGTTCTGCATGTGCATATAATTAAAAGGTCATTTTCACTTCCTTAATGTTGTTCAGCAAACCTAATCCTCCGCCTTATCCTAATCCTGCCCGATCATTTTCAATCTTATTATGGGACGGAAGGAAAAACACACGATTTAGGTTTAGGCACTAAATGATCTTGTATTCGATGGGGGAGCAAAAACATGATCTTGATAATACGGAAAAATCCCAATTTACAATATTACACTTATTTATCATTCGTACGTAAAAATAATCTTTTCATTTTATCTAGTTATATCAGGCGAATAATTGATATGCAATATATTATATCCTAAGTAGTCATCAACTTTCGTTAACACTAATGCACTTGGAGGGAGTAATTTGCGGATTTTTGTTACTGCTTAACCGCTCAGGTGTGCTTAGTTGTACATGCAGAAAAACACCAAATCTTAAACAATGCAAAGTACAAATGCTTATTATGCATGTGTATGGATAGTATTCTCAAGTTTTGTGTGCACGTTTCGTTTAAAACATAATTTATACCTATAAAACGCCAATGCAGTTGCCAGTTTTTACTATATTTGGGTTTTTGATAACTACCAAGTATTTAACAATTTACAGCCATGTTCAAATATCCGTAACCCGATACAAAACTTGTAAATTTGTAATAATACACATTACAAGAGTTGAACAAGCTACAAATCTAAAGTGCGTAATAATTTTTTTCCCGTCGTAAAATTGTTTTTACTTCCTCTTTTTTCTCCTCTGTGAATGCATTCTTATGCAGAGATCAATTAAAAAACAGCTTGTTCTTTTTTGCTCTCATTGACTGATGATTGTGGTAGATTATATGCTTATGATTCATACGAATGATTATCGTTCACATTTTACATAATACAGATCATAGAGAAATGGAAAATGTGTACTTTACTTTTTTTGCTCTAGAATAATACATAATCCAGTAGGTGCCAAATTTAGCAGTCATGTACGCCTCCATTGTAATCGCCACTACAGTCAAAAGAATGTGGAAGTTGGATTAGAAATGAATTCATAAAAAGTAGGAACAGTCTTAAAACTTGTAATTAAAGGAGCTAAAGGGGATACACGCTTTATTGAATAACATGCCACGCTACAGTTTTTATTAAACTTGTTAATGTAATTATGAGGATACGTTCTCCCTAAACTGATCACCTTTCCTATGTGCACAGTAATTAGTCATTGGATTTCCTTGGCCAGCACTAATAATCGTGATAACCCAAGCATGTACTGTGTCGGGTGACTGCGTTTTTCTGCGTTATGTTTACACTTAAGTACGCACTCACACTTTACATTCAACTCTGTATCAAGTGCATTGTTAAGGGTCGGTGAGTTATTTGGTATAAAAGTTGCGTCACCCTCCGAGTTAAATCATCAGTCAGCTTACAGTTCCCCATTCAGTTCAGAGCAAAAGCTTGCAAGGAAATCGTATAAAGTTTTAAGTGAAGTGTTCACTTTCGGTGCAAAAAATTGGAAACATGGCAAAGTTCGCTCTTGCAGTGGTAAGTGAAAACATGGCGGGTACAATCTTCTACAAGAATATAATGTCTCGCAGAGAAAGTGACTCATACACAATCCCGTTACTTTAACATTAGGTAATTGCTACCCTGGCTATTGCCGTCCAAGCTGGACATCAACAACATGGATGGGGTCATCAAGACGCTGGCCACCAGGATCATGGCTGGGGCTGGTCTTATCCAAAGTACAAGTTCAGGTATGCATCACCTTGAGATTTTCGTTTCTGAAAACTACAGTGTTGTGGGCAACTGTTTAAAAATATCTATTTGGTTCTTTAGTTACGGAGTCGTAGATCATCACACTTGGGATAAGAAGCACCAATCTGAATGGAGAGACGGAGACAATGTTGGAGGATGGTAAACAAGCATTATTTAACTGTCTGGCTAAACAACAGTTACCCAATTTGCAGTACATCAAAGTGAAACTTCGATATACTTGAAAATTTTAGGTATTCTCTCGTTGAGCCCGATGGTAGCCTCAGGACCGTCCACTACCATGCTGACAAAGGAGGATTCAAGGCTAAGGTTCACCGTACTCCAAACAAGCACCCCGTTGGTTGGGGACACGGACACGGACACCATTAAACCGTTTGTGGCCAATTACGTGATTTTCAACATTTACTTCTTCATATCACTTTTTAAAAACACGCTTTCCCCTCTTGGTGGCTACTGCTGATGAAAATGGGTATTCAAGAAGCGTAATCTTTTATAGCAGAACCTGTGCAGGAAAAGTGATCCCACCTCATTTACTCCTTCCTGTATCCTATTTACTCCTTTTCCCATACCTAACTTATCCTATGTCTCCCGTCCTCTAGCTTTTTGTGTGCCTTGTGAGCATTCGAATGAGTGTTCTGTACAACTTTGCCAAAAGCACTACATGTGTCCTAAACCTTTCTATACCTTTTTGCTCCTTATCTTGAGCTTTCTTCCCACTTCCTTGTGTCGTGTTTCTTTTCACGAGAAAAGCGTCAGAATTATTTCTGGTCGGTGTTTTCTAGTCATCTTCCTATAGTTTTAAGATCTACCTTTCGTTTTCGACCTCTTTTGGTCCTCTGTTCTGTTCTAGTCTGACTACCTACTATACAATTTCGCCCACAATGACTCCTTTGTTATTTCCTGTGTTCTAATCTAACCTAACATGCGCACTGTTGCTGGTTGATGGTGCTTTTCGCCAATACAAAATGTCTATTCTGCAAACTTTTGAGTTATCCAAGGATATTTCAAAATAAAAAACCAAAATACAAAACAATCAAAACTCACCAAGTCTATTTATTTAATGTCTTGTATCATTTTACTATGCGTCATAAAGGGATAATGAAAATCACGAATTTCACAATTTCATGCATTGCATATCTCATTGTAGCTGTACAGCATTTAAAAAAAGTTTCAATCGGGCTTTTTATAAACAACAACTTGAAAAACACCGACTAGACGACAAGTCTCTGACAACTAATTGACTCAGACTCAGATGACTTCTAATTGGAATCAGCAATTCAAATCAGATTCTCAAAGCATTCCAAATTAAGAATGTATTGCCGAGCCGGAAGACGGAAAGAGGCAATCTGTTCTTTTCTTTATGGTAATGGAACAATTGATGTAAACAAGGGTGCGTGATAAAATAAAAAATAATAACTTGAGTTATTTCTTCCTGTTTATTTTTGTTAAACCTGTTGAAACCTAAAATCCTATTAGAGGAAAATGAAAGTGAGCCAATAAAAGTACCTCTGCTAAATCTCAAGAATCTTTACAACTAACAAGTTTCTCTAGCAGTTTTGTTGGCTGCTTTCTGGTTGAATAATTATCCAATTACAAAAGCAAAATAATTATAAAGAGTCGAACAATAACTTTGTAATTCGCATGTGGAGATGATACACTAAAAAGAAAAAAATACCTCTACTGACCTATACGTTATGCACGCGTGAGTATCATATTAGAAGAGATGAGCTATATGAATTGATTCACGGTTATCTTGGAGGTTAGCATAAAAGGTTCATAGCAGGAAATAGATGAGTAGTGCTAAAATTTCCTAACGTTTCAAGTAACATCAACAAAGGACTTATCTTGTGTGCATCTTTATCCTACCTCTTTATTTTTGGATCTTGACATTGGTAAAGTGTTAAAATAATTAGTTGCAGAAATGCGTCTACATTATCGTCTTTGAGCATGTTGCACAATAACTGGCAAGTATATATCAATAATTAATACAATAATTGTGTTTTATCTAAGATAACATTGTTTTGAACTATTTAAACTATATAATTTGCTATTTATTTTTATGCTCATTTTCTGGCACTGGACATACGCACATTGGACAAAGGCGACAAATACAACAAGATAATATGAAACCAGTAATATTAGCCACGCTCAGTTATAATATATTAAATATTAAGCACATTCACACATTACTGCTGGTGTGGTATATCTTACAATAACATTTCGCTAATACTTGACATAATAGCATTGCATCAGAATGAACAAATCTTGCATGAATAGTTACGGGAGCTAAAAAATATAAAGACAAATGATTCGTTCCCACGGTCAGCGTTTATAAAGTTACAGAATGTATATTCGTCTTCTCTCATTTACGCGTCTGTTGCAAACCCTTGTAGTTCTAAATTTGGTGCATTCGCGTTGATGAATATGATGATGCACCTTGTTAATTCACAGTATTCATCAAACAGGAAAATTGTAACAGTCAGTGCCGTTTTACCTAAAGTTTCAAATGCACATGATGAAATCCTGCTTTTTAGATACTCACGTCAAACATGAAATTATACGGTTTCAGCTCAATGTCAATTAAAACTATGTTAAATACCAGTGTTTAACCTAAAGAGTTGCAATTCTGCGGTCGAGGGTAATGTCTTAAATTATGAAAAAAGTGTTATGCAACTTGTAAACGATTATTTAAACCATGTCATTTTTCTGACACGGGAGAAGGTTATGAATTTATGATGATGATAACGATGAGGACTAAAATGCCTGCTGCTAAATTTGTTCTGCTTTGTCAACAACATACAAACTCTTCATGTTGGCAGATTTCGAGTGAGTAATGACAATACCGTATACATACATTCATTTTATGACATGTTCTCAAACTAAAACAAGATGTTAATATTTTCTTCTCATATAAAAATACATGCCTCCACTAATTACAAATTGCATCACGGTTGAGGGCTTCCACCACCAGTGTAAAAAAAGAGCGACTACTGCATCTAAACTAAATTAAACTCTAAATCTTAACCATATACCGTGTGTAATAATGGACACACGTTTTTTGGCATTGTGGTCAAAGACAATTGACTTTTTGAATGATGGCGATACGATAAGTCCAGCTTCTGTATACCTTAACTCGCTTTATGAATATTATGATACGTCACACTGCACATATTCTTTTGTCTTCCCATCTATTCCAAATTCCTAGGTTGATAATAATGACGGCTGTAAAACAACAGGGTTCAGAACTTCTGCAATAACCGTCACATTCGTAAATAACATTTGTGAGCATTCTTCTCTTTCTGTGAGTGGCAAAGATAATCTTTTAAGAGCTTCCTTTTCACCTTTTCATCTGGCCTGGTCACATGATTTTTATAAGCAATTTAATTATTTTTATACATTTTACCATCATAAAGAGCAGTGTGAGCACTAAATGCATCGTAATTTGCATAGGTACGTAGTGCATGCACATGTTTGTCTCAAGGATACTTTGTCATCATGAAGAAGGGTCTGTTGTTTTTTTATACAGGAGTAATATCCTCTTTTGGTATATTTTTTTAGCAATACCTCTTCTAGCCCTAGTATTGTTAATAATGTAGTAAAATTTCAACTCAATAATCTTTTTTGTGTTTTTATTGTGCTCACGTGGAACAACGGTTGTTGTACAAAGGGAGTGAATCACCGGCGTCACTCTAATATTGTGCATAGGTATGTGAGCTTTGAGTCAGTTTTAGTCTCTGTTTGAGTGATGTTCGCAAATATATAAAAAACACTACAGCATCCTGTCTTTTGACCTCTCCTCATCATCAGATTAGGTTATTCCGTGGTAATAACATCCCTTGATTTAAGGCTTCATTGTTTGGTCAATTAGTTATTCTGACAGAAGGGATTATTTATGAGAGTTTTACTCAAAAGTCAATCAGTCTCTTCCTACTTCCAAGCAAAGGCAGACGCTACTTGTGTGAGGGTGGAGCTAAGTAGGATACTTAATGAATAACTTGATTTGAAGTATTAGTGATAATTTGTGAAATATTCAGTGAATTTGGTGGAAATTTAGAGAGCAAAATGACAACAATAATCCAGATCGTATGTAGATTACGTAAAAAATATTTCAAGTGTATTAATTTTGAGTTGCTGATCAGTACTTTAATTATTTTCAAAATGTTTTCAACTTTTCAATTTCAAGTTTCTTCTGATCTCGACACTTTACGGAGCAAGTTTAGCTTGTAACAAGCAGCACGGTGGAGGATATGAACATGGAGGTTGGGGTCAACCTCAACCCCTGATTCTTTTGCCAAAGCCGACTTTACTTCCAAAGCTGAAGCAAGCATATTTAGCTGGCAAACATGGAGTAGACTATCATAAAATCGTTGGTCCTAGTCTCAAACCACTTCCGTACAAGAAAGGGGTTGGATTTGTTGGGCTTGGAAATCATGGGTGGGGAGGTGGAATCAATAATATCGTAAGTTGACAAGTTTTTTGTATTGTTTCTGTCAATCTAATGTTTTATTATAGGTTGGCGGAACCAAGGCACATTTAGTCAATTTGCTTCTAAACAGGGTCACTTTGGAGACTATGGGTATCATCAAGGAATCAGTAAATCCGGCTATGTAGGAGTCAAAGGGAATATCGGCTGGGGAAAAGGTAGAAAGCACATTGGCGGCCATATTGGAGGTCACGTTGGAGGTCACGTAGGAGCCTTTGGCCCAGTAGGACCAGTGGGGCCCATCGGTTTAGGAGGGCCTGCACCCTTTATTGGAGGAGGTATTAGTGGGCCATATGGTCACGGAAATTATATTCCAGTTACTCCAATTTCTCCCATTGTCAACAAACTCCCTGTTCCTTTCATTCACCACCATGGACATTCTGGACACCATGGTGTCTCTCATCAGTCAGTTACAGTTGTTCGAAAGGGATTTCCACCTCAACAAGTTTATCCTCTTGATCCTCATAACTTTCATGGAAAGAAGTAAAGAGTGATTAGTTCGTTAATTCTTAATGTTTTTTTTAAATGCGCATAGGGGTAATAGTAAAACCACTGCAAATACGTGACGAGTTCATCGGCGGAGTTTATTTTGACCATCCTAATTATAACAATGATAAGTGTACATGTACATGACACACGACTGATGACTTACTTTTTGGACCAGTTTTAGTTAGGATTGCAAGTTATTTATTGTTGTATTTAAAATGTTTGTTTAAGCCAGTGATATATCTCAAGGTCAAGACAATTTATGTCTAGTAATATCCGCTCAACCATTAACCTCAAACCAGTATAAAACTTAATAAATGAGGATACTAATTAGAGGAAAATAAATTTAAATTGCTACAAAGATTTTTTAAATATGGATTTTTGCATAACGAATAATAATAGTTCAGCATGGATGAATAAATTTAAATACAGCAAACCCCTTAAACACAAGCAGAGTTATCTTCTTGTGATTTCCTTGGACGGAAAGCCACATAAGGGTGTTTGGCTGGCTCACATATCCACATATCGGTGTATTGAACTCATATTTTTAGTTGGTTCCATTTAAAGCCTCAGAACCTGAGAAGGAAACGACAAACTAAGTTAAACAAACTTTCATTCCAAAATGCAAATGGCCGATTTAATCACCAAAAATGTTAATACATTAATTATATTTGATTTACTTACTACTTTCCCACGATAATAAATTATATGCTCG
>JAHZNA010001205.1:3721-14919 GCA_027743935.1 Sinodicranocentrus sp. ZH6
TTTTTTTACATGCTGAGCTTTCCACTCTCCTCCACCAGTACCAACTAGACTGACCCGGTAGTCTCCTCAGGGGGTCGGCATGATAGGTGTGAAAACCATCTTGTTTTTGGTATATAATGAAGAAAAAACTGCATATATGGAGGAATGTGTGTAACAGAGTTTGGAGATATTTTTATCCTATCGAGATTTAGAATGCATGTTACCGAGATTTCTTTTTCTTCCTGGAGAAACAGCTCCTATTCTAGTAGCAGGTTACAAGGAGCACTCGCTGAGAACATGCATGTTCCAGGAATCCCTGGATATCATCTGGACATGTGGATATGCTTGTACATAAAAAATAGATTGTATACTTTTCCCTGTGTATTTTTTTACCCAGGAATGATTTAGCTTTGTTTTCATTTTTTACTTGTAAACTAAAAAGCCATACATCATTCCTTTTTTTCTTCCTCCTACTCTCTCCCATAAACAAAATTCTCGAGAAAAATGTAGCTGGAAAAAGTCAAAGTGATTCTGGGACCAGGTTTCGGATAAAAATACACTTTTGTGGTTAACTATATACACATTACACTACCCACCATGAAAGGATATTCTGTTAAGCTGTGGAGGAGGTGGTGGTGCTTTAACAAAAAAAAATCCTCTTATTTTTTCTCCCTTAGAATGAATCAGTGCAATATCCTGGTTTCACAATGAGGTCTCAAAATCTCCCTCTATTTATCTACCGATCCCGCCTCCCGTCATGTAATTATTTTGTCCTCTGAATTCCCATCCATTCTTTATCCCATCAGGTTTAATCCCATTTTCAACACTTTTTCTTCCCGTCCTCTGGAGAAAAATACTTGTGTATTTACATAAGGAATCCCTTTATAGTCACATGACTATAAACCCACCTGCGTAAAAAGGATCCCTGTGGAGGACATTTAATCCCCACACTTTTCAAAGAAAATAACCCTTTTATTCCCCCATTATTTTTATACCGCAAATATTTTAACCATGTAATTTGTCAGCGGTGGGAGTCTCCCGAAAAAGGAATCTTTTAGATTAGTCGGCCAAACTCACACACATAACCTGCTGATCTAGTCATGCATATAATCCCATAGTTATTTTCACGATTATTGTTATTCTCTCTCTTTTCTCTCCAGAAAGGGGGTAAACGTCTTCAAGGGCCCTTTTTTTCTTTCCACTTTTCCTCTCTCTTGAGCCATCCTCTTTCCGGTGAAAAAAGACTCCAGTGTTGAGTGTCAACACTCTACAAGAAAATCTCCGTAAGGAGAATACTTAAGAGTGCCATCCTGGAAAATTCCTTTTCTTCACTTGAGTCACTCACTCCATCCAAAGTATTATCTTTTTTATATGCATACAAGAAATATACATATATATCCCGTTCTTTTTCTTTCTTCTCAGACGCTGAATGACATCTCAAAATGGGATGATATAACTTATACTGTGCGTAATTTTATTTGACCTTAGCCACAAATCCATATTGTGCGTACGTTCAACATCCTCCCATGAGAAAAATATGTAGAATTCGTATGCCAAGGGAATTTCCCCTATTTTACTCCTCTACCTCTCTTGCTAGTAATCCGCTGACATTGACACTGACAAGCTCAACACGCCTTCAAGACATCTTCTCTTGAAGACATACAACACCAAAGCGTACACACACATGTGCTCACATATGACTATATCATTCTTCACATCTCTCTTTCACAATTGCATTGAGAAGGAGGATTTGTGTATGTGTGCACGCACACGCATCTCCATTTCAAGAGAGATGCATTATTACCCACACATATACACATACACACATTTCCTCACAATCGAATTACGAAGCAGGAGCAGTGCACTGTCATACCCTAGGAGAAAACTGATCAGATCAAGTGATCAAGGGAAATCGAACATCAGTCAGTTATATGAAAAAAAGGAATAGATTTTTATATTGTATTGTCTCCCTTATAGCCAATGCCCTTGTCAAGTAAGCTCCAAGAATAGGAAGAAAATTGAAGCTGAATCATCCTCCTGCCAAAAGCCCCAGACAGAAGACTGACATGACCAGAAGAAGGAGAGAATTCCTTCCTAGAAAATAATTTCTTTGTGAATGGATCCTTCCAGAGAAAATCCTTAATTTGACATTTCAACATATTTCCTGGAGAGAGAGAGAGAGAGGTTTTTTAAAAAATAAATTGAGCAAGATGTAAAAAGAAGAATTGAGATATGAAAAAGATGTATATATATTTACTAGAGGAGATTTTAAAATTCCGTTACATTTTCTCACCTTCTTTTTTACTCCCTCTCTCGTAAAAAACTTAATATACTTTGACACCATAGCAAAAGGAATGGTGTAAGGAAGTGAGCTAATCTAATCAAAGTTTGTGTTTATAATGCCTACAAGCAAAATTCCAATATATTCATCATCACACGCCCTTCCACTTCCTATACGCATATTCCTAAAATAGCAATAATAATAAAACTCTTGGAAAAGCCTACCTCCAACCTGCCTCCACCTTCCACGCATTCTGTTATCATCCTCCATCCTAATACTCCTAATCTGGCTTTGAAGAAGAAAAAATATTTTTCCTTCAGACTGCTCTCCCCCTTGAGGGAAATTCTCTACTCATTTTTATCACACAAAACTTAACACACAAAAAGCTATTGGAATAATATTATTATTTAGTTGGAAAACATGGAGAAAATGGGAGAGAAGAATAAATTGCATTTTCTACATTATCCTTCCTCCTCACACATCCCAAATGAGGTTGGACCAGCCCGTTAGAAACTAATTCAAAGAAAATTGAGTTTTCCACAATTGGGAATATTAGGCTCGTTTCTTTTTCCTACACAAAATCACAAACATTACTTCTTTTTTTAAGGATTTACTCAGTCACTGGAACTGGAAAGGTTGGCAAGAGCGGCATAGTAAACAAATGACTTTGTTGTTGCTTTTTTGTTAAAGTACTGCCGCATAAGCACATTTTCATTTGAGTAAATGGTTACAAACAGTCACGTTTAAAAATACACGAGGACTGACTCTTGACTAAAATCAAACAATGTTGCTCATTGTTAGCCGAAATGAGAATGGAAATAGGAGTTTGTAAAAGAGTGAAGAATGTATTAAGGGGAGATATACGCCAACGGCAGTAATATTCTTGATGCTCCTCATCATCATGAGAGCTGCTCCTGGTTGGATATTTTTAAAATCCCTCAATGTTTTTATCCACGTGTGATGATGATGAGTTGTGTTTGAAGAAGAAGCGTTTTTTCTAAATCTACATCCTCCCAGGGTTCTACCAAAATCCTTCACGGTATCATCCAGTAAGTGTGTTGTCTTTTCCCCAATGCATATTCATATGATGCAAAGCTAGTGACGAGAGAGAGGCTCTATACCAGATACATTTTTCGAGGAGAAGGAAAATAAAAGAAAAAATGCTCAATTTTACTAAATCACGCTCAGCTCGTTAGCAGCCTTTTGAGAAGTGGACTTGAAGTCTTTTGATGAGCTGTTAGAGGATAAGAATGGGGAGATGGAATAAGGGGAAAATATTGTTTAACTTTATCACTCCTCTTCCTAGTCTTATAAGTTTTAAAAATAGTGGTAATGATAAATGAAAGATTTTGTTCCCTCTTTATTTTATCAAAATATTTATTACAAATAGGATGATATTTCAAAAAAGAAAATGCCCCATCAAATCATGAATATCTTGACAAGAGGGCTGTCTATAAAACAAAAACGCTCTCACTTTTGGCATCATGTCGATGTCCTCCTTTTTTATAGAGAGATTGTAAGTGAGAGAAATAGTTTTATTAGCACCTGTGATGGCCACACCTATCATAACGTATCACGCTGATATATTACACATCCCAAGCTATGCCAGCATGCTACTGTGCTGCACTTCTTAGAACCGCAATCAACACTCGTGTAAGTTGCACTACTGCATTTTTTATTCATTTCCTTGTCTAACATGCGGTCACCACCACCAGAGAGAGACTTTAGTGTCCTGCTGCTGGTTTTTTGTTTTGAAGATATCGGGAAATCCTATCAAGAGACTGTTTTAAATCAGTTGATGTGCTATTCACCCTTTAGCCACTGAACATTGTCAATGTTTTAGTTTTGTTATATAGCCAACATATGAATATTCCGTGTACCTATTCCTTTATGTTGAAAGTGCTCAGGTGATTAAAATTATATAGGAGCCTTCAAGTCCGACACTGAACTCATTACATCCTGTGGAGGAGCCAAAGGCAATTTATCTCTTTGCTACGGCATCACCACCGCACAGCATCCCCCAAAAAAACCACATGAATGCATCTTCTTTACCCCATTTTTTCTTGATTTCTCCATAAAAAACGTAATCTTGAAAATGCATCCCGTCTAGTTTACCCTTACAAGAAAAACAAGAGCATCAAACATGACACCATGTCTGTGGCTGCTGACGATGATATATGCATTTTCCACCTTAAAAATCTGCTCCAGATAGGCAATGTTTTTCATCATGACCATGACGAGAGCTGTATGTACTTTGAAACAACTGAAAGTACATAATACAGCCTGTGGCAAAGTATTCCCTTGTCTTTTTCATTCCTTAAGGAGTCTAGAAGGATTTTGATTTTTTCCTCGTTTGTTTCATTGTTATTCCTCATCATCCTGATGGACTAGAGGATTGGATTGTTTGGTCGGTGTGCTGTGCTCATGTTTAGAATGAATGATGATGATCGATAACACCTGAGAAAAAATGGATGCACATGAAGCCTGAAAAGAGTCTTCTTTTTTCTTGATGGAGCTTCACTGGACGAGGAGAGATTTTTTGTCTTCTATTGAAATTGAATTTTTCAAAGATTTTACAACTACCGACCTTTCTCGCTTACAAAGTCACTCACTCCTCTCGTGTGAGAAGATGGATGAGCTTTGGAAAGGAGGAAAACAAATGAGAGGGGATAATTGAGTTGGACATTTTTGAATTTTAATAAGAAAAGGTGGATCCCTTCAAGAGCTAAACGGATGTGCTCTATTTTTTGGTAGTGTGTGTTTGTTTTTTATTGTATATTATTTCTATTGTATTTAACTTTACCCTTCAAACAGAGCATTAAAAACGTCATGTGAATATTAATGGGGCTTTTATTTGACTGTCTTTAAAAAAACTGAATAATAGACATGAAATGGGTTTACAACTTATAAATCATATTTTCCTCTCTATGATGAAACTCATCAGGAGAGGATTATTGAAGTGAAAAAAAAGTGAAATGGATACTTGCGACTTTGATGATGGACTCGGGTGTGCATGAAATTATTCAAAGTCACGGAGTCTCCTATGGGAAGTTAGTTTGTGGGATGGAAAAAAAGTGCAAAAAAATTAGTGCAGGAGGAGAAGGCTCACGAGAAAATGCTCTGGTTGAACATGTTTTTTAGTATTCCATACGAGTTTTCCTCTCTGACGCTGTTCCTCTGTGAATATTTGAAAATGTGTGTGGAATAGGTATACACCTTTTGAATATTACGGTGTATACACATGTAATGTAATTAATTGCTTGAGGATCCACCTCAAACAAGTAATTACATGGTCAGTTAATTGAAAAATAGAGCATGATGAGTGAATACGAGAAATATCCCGTGAAAATAGGTACTAGTGGGTTTTTTGCGGAGGAGAAAAGCAAATATTTTTACTGTTGATGTTAAAGCCTTTATGCCGAGAGAGCTAATTTGGCTTAGTGGTCGTAAAAATACTAGAGGAGAATACACAATCAGGTGAATTTTTTGTTACTCAATGGGAATGCCCTCGTAGGTTTACAATTTTACGAGGGATGATCATCATGTAAGTTGATAGTTTATTACTTGTAGTTGCAAATATTCCTCTCTTCAATGGACATTTACGTTGGAAATGCCGATATTCCTTGCACGATCTTGTCCGCGTTTTCGGGGATACTGGCCCACACATTATGAATGTAGAAGAATGGAGAAAAATAGGAGATATTTACCTGTAAACAAATAAAAAATCAAAACATTAGCTATTTATTTTTAACTAGATAGATATTATTATGTTATAGATGACTAGCGAATTGAAATGACCTATCTAAATACACAATGCGGTCACGCAAAAAAAATATTAAGAACTTTAAAATCTACCAATTTCGTTTTGCATACACCATATTACACACAGTCAAACCTATAAACGTTAATTCACCTGTCCCTCCGAAATCATTATTGATTACAACATTGAATCATTATCATCTCTCATCCCTGACAATCTCTGATTGTTGATAATAACACAGGTGTAGCCATTTATAAAACAAAGGATAGTTCCTCATCACATCGCCATCTCTTCCTATTTCACTCTCTCCCTTTGTAACAAATACATATCATTGTTCCTCTTCTTCCCAAAGCGGACACAAATGAAGAAAAAAACGTATATTTTATTTCTCTCTTGAAGATGATCATTACTGACTGTCTACGAATCTACCATAGCTTTCCAGCCTCCGGCAAATTTTTCTGTAAAGCATCCTCATCCTCAAAGAAACATGTGTGCATACTCCACGCTACATTAGGGAAACACGGGAGACATAATATTTTTTCTTGTATTCGTCATTTGATTTGAAACGCGCGTAGCTCTAGAATTTTTTTTCCTTGAGGAAGAAGAAATTGTCGAATTTGAATTTGAATGATGATGATGACTTATGATGTTGACTGACTGACTGACTGCAAGACTATGTGTGAAGCAATGTAATGATGTGAAGATGATGATGAACCCTCCTCTTTTCCAATACTCAGAACAACTTCAACTCCAAAAATATACATATTTTTTACGCTTCAAGTCCAAGACAAACTTTTACTCAATGTAATGATGTGAAGATGATGATGAACCCTCCTCTTTTCCAATACTCAGAACAACTTCAACTCCAAAAATATACATATTTTTTACGCTTCAAGTCCACGACAAACTTTTACTCACATTGAGAAAATACTGAATACTTTCTGAGAGGCTCATATGCATTCATGCAAGGACACACTTGAGCGGCATGTGTGTATGTTTATATATATCTTCATATATGCAAATGAATGACCGTTGGATTTTATGCATCATGCATATCACAACAGAAACTTCGGCTCGTATGCAAATATGAAGAAAAAAAACGTTTTCTTCTCTTTCATCTCCACAAGATGGATGGATAGATGAGGGATGGACAGTTGAATTGAATATCATTTTCAGTTTGCTTATTTCCACCACGCACAAATTCTCGTATTGTGTTGCTATCCTCATGTCCCTCCACAGAGTACCGTTTTTTGACAATGGGAAAAATAATATTGAAGCACTTGCTCAAGCAGTGCAAGTGCTTCGGGTGGGATTGTTCGGACTGTGGTGCAATGCTCATCCTGAGAAGTTTACCAGGTGCATATGTGTATAATTGGAAATGCATACGGAAAAAAGTATATATTTTTCTTTTAGTCTTGTTCAGGATGTTTATTATTACCAGTCTCACGTACTCATTCAATTCAATTCACGACCAAGCGACTACAACAACAACCGTCTGCATTTATAATCAAATATTGTGGATGTGCACTATGTGGGAATATGGGAGGCTGTGTCAGTCTAGAGGAGTGAGTGGTGCAGGGAAAATAGTCATTTTAGCTTCTGAAGGAAAACTATTATATTATTAACATCCGGATGGGAATATCAACACCGAGAAAAAAACATTATATACCTTTGAGGATAAACATTGTGCACACGCACTCTGACTTGGAGACTAACCTTTTAAAAAATATGTATAGGAGGACCATCTCCACAAGCTTTAATATTCTACTCAAGAAATTTATTAGTTTTTCTTTTTAGCACACAAGAGCCCAGAAGCTCAAGAGGATACAATAGGCATAATAAGTCATAAAGTGCAAGAGATGCGTGAAACGCAGGAGATCTTTGGAGAAAAAAGTGTGTGTGTGCACATGCTAATTTGTAATGCACACAATACTGCACCTTATCCTCTTGCTAAGCTTTTCAAGCCAGCTTTTTGGTGCAGCTGCTCTTTTCAACATTCCCATTTAAAATTCAAGGTTTAGCTCGTCCAGCAAAAATATCATATTTTTCTCTCAAGTTTCAAACATCGAGATTTATGCTAAAGTAAAACACTCGAAGGTAAACTTTTTCCCGCTTCTTTTTTCATCTCATCTTCAAGTGTAAATTATTTGAAAAGTTTTGACTCTTTTATGAATAAATATTTCTTCTGGTTATGAGCAAACTGTCAAAAACTCGTAAACAATTTGGTAAAAATGCAGAGGCATGTTTGGAAAGAAAAAAATACAGTTTCTTTTTGGTAAATAAAAAAAATCTGATATTTCACTCCATCTGATATCACGCCTAATTTTTCACGTAAAACTGGGCATGCATGATGATGATGCAAGTGAGTGATAGCGTCAAGGCTAATTACGAATTCGACAAAGGGACTCTATCCACTCGAAGGGAACAAGGAGCACATTCATTTTCACGCGATAAACACTACAGATATTCAAGAAGATTTTTGTACGTGCTCAGCAACACCATCTAATAAATAATCAGGAGAAGTTGAACAAGAAGCACATCAACATATGTGAACGTACGCACGTTGTTACGCTAGCCATTCATCCATATGATAATCATGTTGATGATAATAACTCTCCATCATCTCATAAGGTTCATCTTCATCATGACTAAAAATGTGAAATGAATAATGCCTTCTTCCTATCATCCATGCTCATCAACAGTTGAGTATTCATTTTTGTGAAATAATTCTTTTAATGAAAAATGCATGAGGGACTTATCACGATTAAAAGATTTTTTTCTGGTGAAAAAAATACGTTTTGTAATAAATGGGATATTATGCATATAATAAAAAAAAATGCATTGTACAACTTTTTTTCTCTCCTTCTTTGAGTGCACCTTCATGACATACCTTGGCATCATCATCGGCATTGTTGCATGCTGATGATTACTATTTGATAATCATCTTTGTATATAAAAAAGAGAGAGGTTGAGATGACCCTTTCCCCTTATAATTTTTTTGTATTACGTGTTATGTTGTGAGTCAGGTTTGGTGTGAAAAATGTAATATTTTTTATAGTGAAAAAAGGCTTCTTCTTTTGTCCACATCACAAACTTATACGCCTCTTTCAATGGAAAACAATAAATAAATGAATTGACAACTAATCTGTAGATAAGATCAAGACTTTTACACGTGTACTCTTGCACCTGACTCTTTTCTTAATACTTTCCCTGAAAACTTCAACGCCTCTTTCAATGGAAAACAATAAATAAATGAATTGACAACTAATCTGTAGATAAGATCAAGACTTTTACACGTGTACTCTTGCACCTGACTCTTTTCTTAATACTTTCCCTGTATAATACTAAGAGGATTTTTTTCTTGCCTAATGACCTACTTTGGTTTGGCCTTACATATTAAATATTAAATGTGGAGGGGTAAAAAAGCCATAAATTCAAAACCGGCCATGATATTATATTCCACACTTTTACAAAGTGGGATGGATTACAAATATAAAAATGGTCTTTTGTTGGAGTGAGCAATTAACTTGAATATTTTGATTAGAGAAGCATTTTTTCAGATCCAATGGATTTTTTTCTTCTATATTCGCTTTTAGCTAACGAGGTGAAGAAAGAAGGCTGGTTTTGTTGATTGTCGCTCTTTTTGTGCAATATGCATAGAGGATCATTAAGCCCCCTTTTGAGCTAGCCTTCATACATGTGTGTACACATGTTCTAAGTATTTGTATTGACTTCATTGACAGCTCAGTCATGACGCAAAGGATTTTTTTGTTGACATCACGATTCTGTGGAAAAAACCACCCTGCATGTATGGATGGCTATTTTACTAGAGAGAAGTTTTTGTATAACATTTTTGAATGCCATCACGTTTTGAAATGAGGAAATAATGAGACAAGATAATTTTTGATTGGATAATCATAATGTTTTTGTCGTAAACTTGCAATATGCACTTTACATGGATCGATGATGCACAACAAATCCCAATAAAAATACTCTTCGAGGAGGATTGGCAATGCTCATTGAGTTTCGAAAAAGGAGATTTTCTGGCACATTTGCATACATTTTGTGTCACAATGTCACTGTGCTAAAAAAAAGAACTTGAGACGCCGTACGAGAGCTCTTCACATGAATTTTTATATTGTCAAATCAATACTTTGTTAAACCCCTCGATGAACTCTTGAATGAGAATAAAGTTGAATTGGAAAGCGGGAGAAAATGGCACGGGCTTTTAACGAAGTTGAGTAGAATTTCATGCAATGTCGTTAGGAAAATCGATTGGACATTGATTTCAATGGGAGGTAATGAGAGACTCTCTCTTTGTGAATGAAACTTGCACGTTGGTAACTTCACCTTTATGCTTCTTCCTTGGGAAATGAATATTTGAAGAGGATTTGGCAATCATTACCAAGAGGCATTGACGTGGCTCTCTCGGCCCGTATGCAAATAGAGTATTTAATAGCGTGCAATATGCGTCAAGCGTCTCCTTGTCATAACATTGCGTAGATAATTGAAGTGAAATAAGTGTCATTTGTGAGATGATGTGAGAAGTGGCTGTGAATGTAAATATGGGGAAATAGGTGACGGAGCAAATTGCAAGTTGAAAAAAAAGGTTTTGCAGTTACATGTTCAACTAGATAAATCAATAGAGCGACCGTTCAATAATTGCCAACAGGCGGGACATGTGCGAAAGATAAGGATGGTTACACGCACGTAGAGAGAGAGAAGTTGTACAACGGTAATTTTTTTCCTTCTTAAGTACAAAATTCTGTAAAGCATGTTTCCACACGAGATGAGAATGACTTTTGGCATAGAAAGGAAAGAGATAGAAACCACGGAAGGAATATCATTTCCTTTCTTGGGAAGTAATAAGAAAATGGTTAGCGAGGAGAGTTTTCAATGATGATGATGTTTTTATAGCGGAGCCTCATCGTATCAGCTGTGGGGAGAATGGGTTCAATGCGAAAATACGATTTCAAGGAAGGATCCCAGCTGGATATGGAGTCATTGATGAAAACTCATACAATGAAAACTGCAAGGAGGAATCGAGCAAGAAAAACCGCAAGTTTGATCTCTCATGAGCTCATCTTGGTAATATTATTATGATGCATTTCCATATGTATGTACTTATATAAGCAACAAGTCAGCTATGGTATGAACTTGTATGAAGTTTAACATTGC
>JAHZNA010001206.1:0-36879 GCA_027743935.1 Sinodicranocentrus sp. ZH6
AGACATCCCAAAGAAGAAAACTTTTCCAGAGTCACTACTTTAGCTGAATACACTACTTTTCCTTCTCTGGAGTAAGTATGCTGGAGAAAAAATGAATAAATCATGGGGAGTTGACAGCTTGTTACATTAATGTTATTATATGAGGTGTCACTCTCTCCAGGCGCCTTCCAGCTTCGTACTTCGTGTAGCACTTGTCTTTTCTCATTTTATCTCGTTAAGGAGCTTCTCCCTTCATATCTTTGTGATACTGTCCTCGAGGTCTTTTTGTGTTGTCACAATGACGGAGAAAAGAAAAAACTTATTATGCTCTAGACTCCTCTTTCTTTTCTCAGGAGGAGGTGTACCCTCCGTGAAAGTAAAGTTGACCTGTTTCATGCCATCAGAGAGGCTTCCCTCTCGTCACATTTGAGACATTGCGAAGTTGGCAAATTGGCTGATTTTTTTTCTAATTGACGGTGAGGCACGGTGAGGTGGGATCAATTCGAATGAGAAATGAGAAGTTTTTTTTTGTGTCTGTGTGTGCTCTACAAATGTCACTGTCACCTTTGGCTTTAAGCATTTCTAGGCTTTTCTCGAGATGTGTGATCGGATAAAAAATATGGTAGAAGGAAGGCTTTTTTTCGTCCTCATAACTTATTAGTTTGGACAGAGGACGGAAACGGGAATTTGTCGTGACAGGGGAGACACACACAACGGGGAAAAATGTGAAAGAAACTCGAGGAAAAGAGACACTGCGAAAAAAAAATTCTAATGAAAAGTGACATCTCTAGTTAAGTCGGCATGAGTTGATGATAATGCCAAGGGAAATATGAAGCTTGATAATATCTCTCCATTACAACACATTGAGTTCGTTGTGAGTGATGAGAGTAATAACAAGTGACACTTGCCAGTTTCTTAATTAGCTTGAAGACAGGAAAAAAGAAGAGGTCAGCAGAGGATAAGTGCACTTTATTATATTAAAGAGTAAGCGCAACTGACAAATGTCGTTGTGCTAACTGTGATAAAGTATTACTATCCTTCATGTAATATGGGATGTAATCGGTGTAGACAATTTCTCATTTTTTCCCGAGCAACTTGTCAGGCTTCCTCTTTCGCAAAGAAGGGAAAAGAGATATACAAAATTAATTAGAATGGGGGAGATGACATTAATGAAGTCTAATAAGATTGAGGATGTTTTGTGGGTTGATATTTAAATATTTTTATGGGAAATTGGAGCAATTCGTGGAAAGTTTTTTTTGCAAGCTTCAACGTTATTATTAAATTTTTAGAAAAATATAGCATTGGGATAACTAGTAGATAGCGAATTTCTACAGGTGTGAAATTAGATGATACTGTGAGATCGTTGATCGCCTTTGTCGGAAGTTGAATTCATTCAGCATCAAATATTATTTGAAAATACAATCATGTGGAAAATTTAGGCATACATCATCCCATTTTTTATCCTTGTCTTCCTCCTCAAAAATCCATATCGTCAAGTACAAAAGATATTAAAAATATTTTGAAATATTACCATTCCCTTCTCGAGCACGAGACATTTTTCTCATATACATACATCCCTCTCCAAGTGAATTTACAATCTGGAGCAGAAGTATTCCAACCTCTCTCAAATTCTCATATTTTACATTCTCCTATTCATAGAAAGGTGCCATATATCACAAGTAAAATGTCCTGAACGGGCTTTTTGTTTCTTCTTATGTAATTTTTTTTGTCTTTCTCACTCAGCAAAACATATTTTTGACAGTGGTCCTCTTTCTCTCCTTCTCTCACTCTGTTGGAAAATGCAAAAGTAATAATTTATGAAGGTGCTTTATTATCAAGAAATACTCTAACACAGGACCACTCTCGCAAAAATATCTTTCTTTTCCCTCCATCCACACAATCTCATAACTCACTTGTACAATATGGCAGTAATAATAACAAGCTAAGAGAGAGCCATATACATTTCCTGGCTGTGTTGATGACGATAGGAAAAAGCAAAAGCGGCATTATGTCCCCATATCTCCGTCATATAACACTCATAAAACAACTCTCTTTCTCTCGCTGGTGACTACTTTTCCAAGTCAAGTATACAAAAAATACCATAGGAAAAAAACTGGCTCTAAGCGGACTCCCAGTCTTTCCCCTGGCGAATGAAATATCCATTCATTTAGCCAACCAAGTTAGCCGTCCCTTTTCCCAAGAACAAAACGAGAAAGGCGAGAAGAGCGCGGCATCAGGCGAGCCAATTTATTTAGCTGGAGTGACAGCCCGGCGGTGTAATGCGGGACCTCAAAATGCCTAACTAACACGCATCTTATTACTCTCATGAAAAGCCGTACAACTGGCTAAAAATATATACACACAATTTCATATCAGGCTATATATTTATTTTTCTGTAGTCTACAAGATGTAAAAGGGTTGTGTGAGTGGTGGAGAGGGTGCTCCAAAAAATACATTACTTCATGCACCCTGTTGACATTGGCGAATATAAAATGGTGAAATATAGTCACATGAAAATTCCACCCGAGCCTCATCCATCCCATTTTGGGTTGGTGAAGTGCGAGGGAAAGTAAGTAATAATAATAATATAATGTGCATTTAGGTATATTTTGAGGCGGGCTCCGTTAATAATATGAATGTTCCCATTATAAAATATGTCATCTCATAAATAATCCCGCTAATAATTTTCCTTCTCTCCCTTTCTTTCTTTCGAGAGACCATTCATTTTCCTTTCTCGGTTAAGGAACAACTGCGAAGCTGACGCTTTTTCCTATACAGAGAGAGAGTTGAGTTGAGAGAAACACTTTTAGTGAAAATTTTCTCCTCCTATGTGTCCCTATATGAGAGTGTGTGTTGGAAAGGAATGCACAAAATGCGACAAGGACACGATGAGAAATGACGGCTTTCTCCCAAAAGCCCTTTTTCTTTCCGGACCAACAACACTCCACTTTTTCTCTGTGAGATGAGTTTGTACAGAGTGAATTGCGAAGAGAAAAACGCTATGATTTGTAATTATGAGTGCATTATAAAATTGTGATATATGGCAACTCTCTGTATGTTTTCCTTGTACACTTTTCTCCTTCATTATTGCCCCTGCATTGCGGGCTCTACTCTTGCTCGGAGGGAATGTGACATGAGAGAAATTTTACATGACGGGGTGCATATCACGTTACCTCTATTTTTTATAGCGTTGCAAGAGAACCAGCCATATCGCGACACATACTCGACTGTCAAGTCCAAAGATAATTAATCTTTCTCGAAAATCCAAAAGCGTAAATGGGAATTTACTTGTTAACATAATTAATAACCTCTTGATTACTCTTTGGCTTGTGGTGCTGCTGCTCTCGTGAAATGTGCAACAAGCAGGGAGGAAAGGCGTGCAAAATAACAAATATATTTTATTTTTTCATGTCATGCATCTGTCTCCATAATGTAATTCTTGTTCCAAGGGGACGGAGTACAAAAATGCTATTTTTCTTTCTCTCTGATCATTTCCCTGTGTTGGAATGTGTGGCAGAGGAATAAATAATCTTGATGGATTTTTCCTTCAGGGTGAAAGGTCACCGTTGGAAAAAATAGTCTTAATCATTTTGTCACGCAGTCATAAAAAACACATGCAGCTGTTGAAGAAGGAGGTTTGCTAAGAGGAAAAAATGAATATGTTTTTGTATAATTGCTAGACAGCTTGTGTGTGGAGTGGCAGTTGAAAGAAAAGAATTATTATTGCGGTTCCTCTGGAATTCCTATGTTTTTTCTTCTTTTCTCTAAGAAGTGGAAATTCAAATGGAACTGGGTGATAATGATTTTTGTTGAAATAAGAGCAACAAATGATCTTTGTTCATTTCCATTCACTTGTTTTACTCAGGGCATTAATTACCCTGGAATTTTTATTTATTTCCTGAGAAGGCTCGTCCCTCGTCTTATTGTTTTTCAGATAGCTTGCTCAACTTTCAAAAAGCAATGAAGGAAGCTATGCAAGCAATAAAAAGTTTTATCTTATTGCGCTTCAGATACGATAAGAAATTATCGACAAGGAAATAATCCAGAGAATGTCCCCCAATGAGAGGGGCAGGAATGGGGAAACTTTGGAAATTTAGTTGACTTCTAATATGCCATGAATTTGCCCCCAAGTTTAAATATTTTGAGGATAACTTAAAACCAGACGTGGAAAATGTTACAAACTGGAAATTTTCCCTTGTTTTATTTTAGTGTTTTTCCAACGGCATTAACAATATTTAAAAGTTTTCCCTACAAGAGTAGAAAAAAAGATTAGTAGTATGCAAACCGACTGTGAAGTATAAAAGATTTTTCACGTCTGCCTTGAATCCCCAAAACTGTCATCAGTTCCTTGAAAGTAAAATGGAAAAGAAAAGAGAATTTAGCTAGCTCAAAGAAGGTCCAAAGTGTGCAAGGGTGGTATAGTGTGAGCGTGTTGTGTGTTGTTGTGTACACCTCCATAAATCTCTCTGCACACGAAAGAGGGAACATTTCACTATAAGCACCACCCAGACATGGGAAGACACAAGGAAAAAATATATTAGTATGAAGTAAAAGAGCGAGAGAAAAACGACAGCCGACGACGGAGATATAGAGCGGGCCGAGGAAAAAGGGAAAAGTCGAGTTAATTTTTCTCTTGTATGTGTAAAGAAATAAAAGTGTCAGGGAGCTGAGATTTATTGAGTTGCGAAAAATTAGGAAGGGAACTCAAGGAAAAAAATGGGATGTGCATGCATCCATGCAATAGCAATGTCTATACTCGAGTCTATAGAGGATAGTATACGTATAGCATACAAGTTTTGTCTCTTCTCTCTCATGTCTTCAATATATCTTGGGGAAATCTCTGAGAACAATCTTATTGCATTTCATGGACACACAAAGAGACACTCTGCTTGTCTCAGAGAAGGAAAGACGTTGGAAGGAAATTGCATTCTAGCCTTTTTATTGTTTTTAGCTCATTATCCTAAATTACTTGGTGAGGGATGGCAGGCGGCTGGGGCTATTATCATTGTATGCAAATTTTACTATGGAAAGAAAAATATGTGGAATACGGACAAGGGCATTTCAAATAGTTGAGTGTATTTGTAATTTAATACTGGCATTGTTACTCACAATTTATTTCTCAGTTTTTTGGTTAATCAACTTTTCAATCAAATCTTTTTATTTTGACGCCGAAGTGAATTTTATCTAATAAGTTATAGCACACATTTCAATAAGATTTGCTCTTGGCTTTTTTTGACGGTAATTTTATCCAAACCCCAACCAATTTAAATTTTCCCCTTCTTCCTGGAAAAATATAATTTTCAATGAACCCTTAACAAACTTACTGGCTCACTAAAACCCAAGTTGAAATTATCTACTGCATCTGCTAGAAATTTGCATTCACATCAATATATTTTTTTCTCTCGGAAATGATTCCCCTCATCGAACCTCTCCTCTGATTTTCCATTTCCCTCCTTGAGAGAATTAATGGTTATGATTCCACCCATAAATAAATCCTCATTTCGTGTCCCACTCTCAACTCGAGTTTTTCCCCGCCGGTAGCAAGAAATACACTGTTATCACACAGATTCCCCAGCTTTCTAAGCATTTCCCGCTTTCCACAAGTTTCCACTCTCTTGAAACATTTTCCTGAGATTAAACCAGATTATTAATATCCGCTCGAGTGAAGACAGAGCCACACATGGAGACAGAGAGGGCATCGCTTTTGATCAGATCTTTCGGGATTTTCCTAAAATAAGATCCGCTAAATGAATGAGGATGCACGGAAGGTGGGATACCGCTTGTGAGGAAAGGCACGTCTTGTAAATCCTCTGTTGAGAGAGAGGAACATTCTCGAATAGCTGGTTGGCAGTTGAATAACTCTTAGTTGAGGAGGGTACACTAGTGATAAGTTTTTTTTTGCTTTCTTACACGAGGCTCATCATTCACTTCGATTTTATTGCCATTTTACGACTTGTGAGTTATCTTCCTCCTTCAAATATGTTTTTTCCGGACGGAAAAAGTGTTAATGGGGTAATTTACAAACGGGTTGACATTTCCTTGTCGTAATTGTGCACGACAGGGGAAAATTTACTTTTTTTTAGAGAAAAAATATATTTTGCTCTAGAATTTATGTATTTTTCTCTTCTTTTAATTACAGTTGGATGCGAAAAAGAGTCCGTTGGCGTTGCTAGCTCAGACTTGTAGTCAAATAGGGGCGGATCCGCCGAACGCGAAGCCGTTGTGGCCGTCGCTATCTTCCTCGTCGTCGTCATCCTCTTCATCTGGCAGGGATTCTGGAACAGGCTCAGGGGGAACGTCGTCGACATCATCGACCTCGTCAGAGAGATCTACATCATCCACGTCATCAGTTGGAGGTGGTCCAGCTCCAGCGAAAAAGAGTAAGAGTTCCAGCTCAAAAGGTGATGTGAAGAGTCATTCAAAGTCGAAAAATTGTGGAGGTGGGAGTAGCACTGGGGGTGTAACAGGAAGTGGGTCTCCGAGCCCATTACTGAATGGGAATATCTCCCCCAAAGAGAAAAATATAACGATCCCTGCATCCTCATCTGAGCTCCCGTTGACAGCTTCATCGTCATTATCCTCGTCGTCATCATTAGGAGGTGGAGAAGAAAATAGACCAAGCAGCCGGACGAGCGGTGGCAGGTCGAAAACACCAGGATCCACGAAAGGGAGCTTAACTCCGCCTGTCGCTAATGTATTATCGCCAGGCTCGTCAACGTCGTCTTCTTCTGGAGGTAATAAATCACCCGGGCTAATGACAGCCTCCTCTTGTTCCACAAGTAATACCACACCAGCACCTGACACCACTCTGTCAAAGTCTCATGAATCTTCGTCCATCATCTCGACAAATCTCCTTTCTTCATCCTCCACCTCATCATCTTCATCTACGACGACTTCCTCCTCTGCTCCAATCCCTATGACGTCTTCTTCTTCCAGTCTTAAACTTAATCTCACTGGCCCTGACTTGTCACCGTTGAGCTCTCTCGCGGCAAAGCATTCTTCAGGCTTGGGAGCCTTCCCAAGTTTATATCCTGGTCTTCACCCGCCCCCTCCACCTCACCCGAGTTTGTCAAGTGGGACAGGAATCCCACCATATTTGCATAGTTATGCAAGGCTAAAAGCTGCTGCAGCAGCGTCTCACTCGCCAGTAACTGACCAGTTATCAGCGGCTGGATGTCGAGATCCATTTTGTACAGGCTGTCAATTAGGCGGTGGTTCGGCAACAGGTCACCTGAACTCTTTAGCCGCAGCGGCGGTTGCTGCTGCTGCTGCTGCATCAGCAGGTGGAAAATGTCCTGCCGGATGTGTCCAGTGTGATCACCAAAAAATTCCTTTTAGCTCCAGCAGTTTGTCCAGTTATGCAGGTGGTGGAGCAGGTTTGAATACTGTGGCGGGTAGTGGATTTCCAGGCTTCTTTCCAGGATTTTCTCCACTTCCTCCTTCCCTTGCAAGTTTATATTCTGCTCATGCTGCAGCTGCCGCGGCAGCAGCTCATCATAATCATCACGCGAGTTCCTCCTCCAGTACCTCAAGCTCCGCTTCCCTTGCCACTAATTAGCCAGCGCAGCAGCGAATTCCGGAGCAAATAGCATGGATCCCCTTGTATCAATTTTAGATCACAGATACGGACCTCCCACGCATCCCCTCTTGTCAGCAGCATTCAGTCGTTCTTATCCCACTCCTCCTTTAAGTCCTCTAAGCTCAGCAAGATATCATCCATATTCAAAACCTGGAGGATTGGTAGGTCTCTCTGGAGCTTCCGCAGGTCTCGGACCACCCACTGGATTTTCCGGGTTAGCTGCAGCAGCAGCGGCTGCTGCTGCAGCTCATCCTCTTAATCCCTATTATCCTTATAGTTTATACGGCCAAAGGCTCGGAGCGTCGGGGTTGGGTCATCCGTAAGAAAAAACCAGGTGGACATTGTGAAAGCTTTTAATATTTTATTTTCTCAAGTACATGTCAGATGCCAGTCAGTCGCAGCTTTTCGTTTCATATTGATATACTTATAGATATGTATGCATATGAATATCATATTCAGTCAATATTGTACAGCCACCTTGAATTTAGCTATAAAAGTAATCTCCGCTAGGATAACCACAACCAAACTCACTTTTCCAGTCAACCTTGTACAGACTTTTACTTTACAGCTTGACATTTAAATAAAAGCCGTCAGCAATTATATACCAAAAATATATATTAAAGTGATTTATACACACATTTCGTGTTTTTAGACTCAACTCTTATGAATATATTCAAGTAAAAGTTCAAAGCTAAGAAGTTTCTTGTTGTATTCCTCCTGTGAATGTTATAAATACCCAGAATATTATCAAGTTTGCCATAAATATTAAAAACGTCATACAAAAAAACAAACTTTCAAATGTGTAACCTGTTAATTGTATTGAAGAAAAAAATGTAGTTAATTAGCATGCATAAAGTAGTTCAGATATTTATTTCTACCAAGTTATACAGCTCTACTCATGGCAAAACATTATTACCTAATTAAAACGTACCCATATAAATGTATTTTATGTTATTATCAAAAATTAAATAAAAAGTCAATTCAGATCAATATAAATAGTAGTATAAAAAATACTTTTAACGAGTAAAACTCAACTGTGCTATGATAAGAACACATCAAACAAATTATCGTGTAGTATGCAATACAAATTACAAATGAAATAAAAAAATACCTTGTTTCTTATTATTAGTCCAAAAAGAATGGTTACAATATTAGAATATTTTTTATTCGCAAATTCACAAAAAATATGCATATCATATCACACCTTCGCACCATCGGTTTTCTTCTGTACTGACTTGTCATTGTCAACCTGTCAAACTGCCCATGTCATCCTCTCTTTTCATATATTTTCACCAGGATAATACTCTCTATTGTCACTTCATTTCATCTCTCCTATTTCCCCACAGCTTTCCCCATTCTTTCCATGCATCCCACCTTGGGCGATATTCTCTCTGGAAAAAAGTGACAATGGAGGAGGCAGTGTGTGGCCATGTCAGAAGGAATTTGTTTTTTCTCTCTCTCCATCACCCAACATCCTATTGGCTGTAGACAAAGAAAAGAGTAAAAGTGACAGAGGCTGACAGGGCAAAAAGGAATGGACAGGTTATAAATGCAAAAATAAAAAAATGTCACACCAACTGAAGGATTGCATGTCACCCTCACACAATGAAATACACCCAGTACACAGTGTACTATGTATATTCTCAAGCTAAACGTTTTTTCTTCCTTTCTTCCCTCCTGCCACGTTCTAATCAAAGTGACGACCTTTTTCCTCCAAAATAGAAATGCATATTCACAGGGAATAATTTCAAGGAAGGGAGTAAAAAAGGGAAAACAACAAAAAAAATTACAAGTTTTTCTTTCTTTCTCTTCTCTCCTCTTGTGCCACTTCCTTCCTAGGATTCCCATTGTCACTGTCACCGAGAGACAAGGAAAAAGAGAGAGAGAGACACATACACGCCCTGTTTTCCTCTCTCTCTCTGCTTCCTTCCAAAATAGACAGTGCAACACTGACAGAAAATATAATAAGAGTTTTAAAACCTCCCGAATATATAAAACTTTACCACCAAAGGAGTCCATGGACAAGGCGATGACAGCTGGAAAAAAGAAAGGGAGCGGGAAAAAATCCAATTTAAAAAATTTGCAGACTTGGTGACGGCTGTCATGTAAGTTGACATTGTGAAAAAATGGCTGTCTTCTGAGAGTCATACTGGTTGTAAGGCTGAGAGTCGTTTGTCGCCTTAATAAAATATATTCTCAAATGTTCCACCACTCTCGCGCTATCTCTCTCTGTTTTTCCCCATCAGAGAGCCTTTTCGGGAATAAAGAAAATAAATTTAATTTAATTGAGGGTGAAACAAAAGACGGGATTGTGTTTACTGTAGCCAGCCCACCACCAATAAAAAAAGTTTCAAGGTAATAAAAATTATTATTCAGGGTTACACAGAAATGCTAACAAATGGATACTTTTTTCTTGAGACGAGGAAAGATCTACCCCTCCTGTGAGAAACAAGACAAGGTAACAAGATACCCCCTCTGACAAGATGTGCATCTTGTCAAAAAGTCATTTGCCAAGACCAGGAAAAAAAATCCTGGTAAAAGATTTACGTTAATCGAGCTCATCATAATTTTCACACAAGTTGTGACTCTCCGACTCTCCTGTTTAAATCAAGGCAAGACCAACAAGACCGTTTTTTCTGTAATCTACGCAGTAATCTTATGCATTCAAGATTGGTACTTTTCTGGTGATATTTAACACATGCAGAGTGAAGACTGACGATAAGCAGTATATTTTTTTTCTTTGAGGAGTAAAATGTGTAGCTCCTTGAGAGAGAGAACAACAGAGATACGAGTTGTTTTACGCGATGGATTTATTGCGCTTGTTTCATCAGCTCAAATTTAAAATGCTGATGGGACCACGATGATGGTGGTGACTTTGAGGCTAAAGGATGATACACAAATTCATGGGATGGTTGAACTACATGAAAATTATTATCGTGGTGATCATCACAGGAGTAATATAACTTGTAAGAATCTGTCGGGCTACATGTGTAACCCAATATGGGTGCTGGGTCAGGTCGTAATTTTTTCTGTGCATATTTTATTTTTACTTTTTCGTCAAAAGGGACAAGCTACATTACTTAAGTTTTCTTAAAGAACGGACTTTAAAATGAATATCAACATCAACCCTCATCTACTAAATCTTTTCTTATATTTCATATTAAATAAAATAGTTGATGACGTCGAAATAACTAGTAAATGTGATTAGTAAATTTTGAAAAACACACTTTAATTTTCTCTTTGCAACCTCCTATTTGCTCTGTGATATTCTTTCTTATGCAAAATCCCACATTCACCTTTTCTTCCTCCAGAAATCTAAAACAGATCCATGTTTATTACCCTCTCGAAAAAGCGATAAATTACCGTCCTCATTTCATTACATCTACCAGCAGCAGGAGCATTCATCCATTAGAGGATTTCCCTTCTTAATAAAAACGCCTATATTCTCATCATCATATTCTCTCTGTGGACCCATGCACCACCAACATTTTTCCAAGAGTAGGTATCTCCCTCTCAAGACTGGATTTATGTCCTACTTTACCCCTTTTTACGTACATGTCTGATTGTAAGTTTCAAGTTTCCTCCAACATTCCACCATTTCTATATGCATATATTGCCCTTCCCTCCATCCACTTCTCAATATCACTTTTCAACTCTTCTCTTGATTATCTCGTGAGTATCACAGTTAACCAGAAAATTGATGGCTTATGGGTTGGCTAACGTGTCAAAATATTCACTACCTCATGCCAAAAAGGTAAAAGTTCATTTGGATCCTTTCAGATATTTTTTTTCTTTCTCTCCTCTCGTCTCCCATTACAAAAAGGAATTTGAGTGTTAGGCTATAATCATCCCTCACAGCTTTTATTATTGCCTTGAAGGCTTATCTTTTTTATGTTGGTTCATTCCTCCGTTCTGATGTTGACAAGTGTAAATTATCGCTGGTGAAGTTGAAAGATCAAAGCATGCGAGATTTGATGGGATGGGATATGGATTGGGTTGGAGGAGGTTCTCTAGAAGGTAATTTTCCATTGGATGACTTTCTCCAGAAAAAAACATTTTAATGGAAATTTAACTCTGTGAAAATATACACATGGTAAAAATATTTAAACTTTGTGGATTTCTAGAAATCGGAATTATGGATGTAGTTGTTCACGTCTCCCTTTCTCCGCACCCTCGTAAATATCACGAAAGTGCATGATATCATCAACTTGTCCGAAGGCAAAGGATGAACGGGAATGATGAAAAAATAAGCTATTCATCCATCCCGGATTTTCCGGTGGTGTGTAGCGTGTGGTATTCTCCTGCAATGAAGGACTTACTTATTGCAAAAGAGATTATTAGAGAAAGGGTGGTGGTATATCCTGAAAGCTATGCTTTTTCATCTTATCCCTCCTCATATTATTACTTAAGGGCTGTAAACATTTTTGCACTCAATAGATTACACCCTTGTCCCATAAAAACTCGGTTTAATGCCCATTTCTCGAGTGCATAACTCAAACTTAATGGAGTATTATGGGAGAGCTTGAGCGAGTTATGAGGAATCGGGAAACATTCATTTTTTTCAAGTCCACGCGCCATTCTTTTCTTTGGAGGTTATCTGAAACTTTCGTGGATGCCTATTCGAACTTTCTGACAAGATTTTTGATGCGGAGAAGATATATCTATTTTACGGCTGATTTTCTAAAAAAATGATTAATTAAAAATCGGCGTTTAAATCTGCAGTCTATAATTTTTCCTTTAATTGTCTTTCATCACCGCCACAAATTGCTCTTAAAGTGAAAAAGTGGGGCGGGAAAGATGTCAGAATTGAAAACTAAATTTATTTCCCACCAAACATCCAAAACCATTTAGCCCTTCACTTTTCAACTCTCCTCTGAAAAGACACAACTTTTGCCTGGTCTCCCACTTTTTTGTGAGCACTGTTGACTCGAAATGTTTAGAAAATTTGAGCTCATAAATAACTCAACTGACAATGTGAGTGGCTTTAGTAAAACCAGACATTATATCCACACACAGAGAATGGAAAGCCATTCCTAAAAAGTTGTACACAACGACTACTTTACTTTTTTCAGCTTGTTCCTTCTGAAAGGATTTTATGTAGCGGAAAATTCATATTGCCACACTGGCACTCATTCATTCATCCGATCATTTTATGTAGAGCCATTACGAGCAATTTTTACTCCACGTCGGAAAACCCACTCCCATAAAGAATATCTTGTGTATTTATCCCAGTGTGGGATACACTTTAGTCAAGTTGTGTATATTTTTATATATTTTATACAAAACAAGAGGACAGGACAGACAAGGTAGTCGTATTTCACCATCTTATCATCCGTTTTGATTCTGAAAAAATTCCCTGCTAATATCCATATAACCACTGTGTTGATATTCACAAAGCAGACAAGGATGTTTTTACAATTTATTCCCCTATTTAAAAAAAGAGAGGAAAAATTCGAGATAATTTATTTGACTGAGAAGAGATTTGACTTTTTGATCTGGATCTCGTTTTTCTTATTTTTTCCCCTGGCAGCAGCAGCAGCAGCACAGTCTTACAACTTGGTGGAAGTTTTAGGGTTGCTGATACGTAGGGAATTTGGAGTGCAAACTGCTCCCATAAATTCTCCCTCTGTTTGAAAATTACCTCACTCTCCTGACATCTTCTTCACATCCATGATGGAGAGCTATTAAGAGGGAGCGTAAACTCAAATAAATTTTAGAAATAGTTTAACCTTGGAAAAAATGTGTTTTTAGCTGAGAGCAAAACTTTCTTGATTTTTATTAACTTTTAAATCTTCACCTATTCCCAAATCCCTGGGAATATTGAGAGCAGAGTAGCTCGTACATTATATTAGCAAACTTAAAAGTTTGCTTTTTCAATAAATCTTAGTTTTATTTAAAGCAAGCAATAAAAATTCCTGTTTTGAATACCCCTCCTGATAATTTCTTTCCAAGTGTCAAACCATTCTCGGATATGGAGCTGTTTATGAGCAGAAAACAAGTCGAAATTACCCCCAGCCGGTGCCATTTATCAAAATCTTTGCAACCTTTTCTCTCTTTGAGAAGAGGAATAACTAGATCATTTTTGTTCCTGACAAACTAGATTTCCCTCTTGGTATTCATAAACAATTTGAAATTTACAATTGTCCGTTTATTTACACGTCACGGGAGAAGGGATATTATTACGTAATTTAAACCTAACTAGTTCGCCAGCAGTGATAATATGTCACGCTATATATGATGTGAAATATCCCGAGAAAAACTTTTCTCTTAAGATCCATAACCCACACGAGAGGATGAGGGAAGGAACGTGAGTGATATTTAAACACCAAACAACTTTGTGTTTTACGGCTGACTCACCTCGTAAATTACGTTAATGGCTTTATAATTTTTTTTCGCTCTTGTTCCCAGTCTCTCTGCTCCATATAGCACAAGTATAGTGTTAAGAGAAAGAGCAAACTGATAATTTACTTTATGAAAGGAAACTTTCATTACTGGTGCGTTACTCATCTCTCTAGCTAGTTTCCATAAAGTATACATGTTTACATCATAATTTGATATGATTTAAAGGTCTGTAATTTATAAATAGGTATAACATAAATACATTATCCAACTGCTGTATACATTCAAAAGGATATGGCTTTTTTGTTTTATGGGGAAAAATTGAGATTTATTTGACCCTCTGATGTAATCCATTTCCCCTATAGTGCTAGCTAACTGATGCATATCAAAAGTGGAATGCGACTTGGTAAAAAAATCAAATAATTAAAAAATACCCTAAACTCCACATCTTCTCCCCTCATCTGCATCACACAAGAAAGTTGTTTCAAATGGAAGCCAAACTCCCTGGGAAATTAGAGCTCATCAAGCTGCATAAATGAATATAAATGGGTGATCTACAATGACGCATGTAAAAAAAGCTGGGAGAGCACAATCTTCCAATACATATTGTAAAGAGAGACCTCCCTCGTGTAAATCATTTCTAGCCCATTTCCTCTAAACAAAAGGGAGATATTGTCATTTCAAATTGAATTCAGCCACTGCGCAAAAACAACTTTTATACATTTTCACACTTGGGTTTCCCAACAAAAATAAGTAATCTGCCAACCTTTCCTTTGAAGTGTTGCATGCGAAAAGACTAGAAAAAAGTGGATTATAGTCTGTAAATAAATATAGTAATATCCATTTGTAAAATGACATGCCGGTTGGGATATTAAAAATGCCAAGAAAAAAATCCTTTAATGATATCTCATTTTTACTTAACCATACTTGCATGTGCATAGTTCCATGGGATGTATTTTTCTCAAAAAAAATAACACTGATCAACTTGCCGACACAAAATGACCTGCAATTTCCCTAATATCCCACCCCATCCAACAATCATTTTGTTTGAGCACAACAATCACCAAAATTGGTGGGTGACTAGGGAGAAAATGAGTTGTGTGCATGTAGCACGCACTAGATGACGAGGTAGAACACCAACATATTTGAATTGAGATGATGACCACAATGAAACTGTGGAGTTTTTTTACAAGGGAAATATATCATTTATGAGGTGCTTCCTTTCACAAAATAAAGACGAAAATTAAGATGACACGCAACCGACTCCCAGAAAAATATCATTATGATAACATGCCAGATGCAAGGCGGTCTTAAAATAAGAAGAAATAAAAAACTATACTCGAATTATTTCCTTTTTTGTTCTCCTCCCTTGGAAAAAAATTGCATGGTTTGAAGCACATAAACTCAAGATTAAGTGTTGGGATGGATGTGATCGTCAAATGAAAAATCTTAATTAAGCCTGGCGACACTTAATTTTACCCCTTTCAGTCTTCCCAACTTTGAAATGATGACAGCTGTCAATAGCACATGAGCAAAGTTGCCTACTCAATGGGATTTTTTGTTTCTTTTGAGATTCTTGAGCATAATGAATTGTAAAAACAACACAATTCTCCTCCCTCCTCTCGCATTGCTTGTGGAGAAGATGAGAAGATAATTGTTTTTTTATATCGTATCGGAAAAAAATATTTAATATGGTAGTGATGCGATAAGACAAAAGAAGTTTATACAGCTGTCTTCGTGTGCGGGCTGAGAAATTCGACCTCGGTTCTTTTTTCTTTTTAGCGCTGCCAGTGATACCCATTGTGCGAAGTGAAGAGGCTTTGCGGTGGGTTGACATGAAAAAACAATGGCCGTTTCCCTCTCCATAATGGCATTTTAATAAGTTCTAAATGATAGAGCAAAGTAAAAACTAGATATGGCAGGGCACACAAGAAGAGAAAAGATATTTCCCCATGATAGCATATCTCATTAAATTATCATTATTATATGCCATTACTGTAGTATAAAGGATAGTGGATTGTTTTTGAGATGGAATATTTATATAAAAAATTGGGAAAATTACACAAGAAAGAAGGGAATTGCAAGTCATGTCATGGACCGGAAAACGAGATTTTTTATTTCATGTACACACCACCCAAGACATGCAAGAGTTGTGGAGAAATGAGAACAAGTGGTGGTGATGGTAATGATATCAATGTAAACAGTGTATCTAACTGTTGATGTAAAATTCTTGTCATTACAACGCTCTCCTTTGGTAATATTTGAAAGGGTGAGCAAACCGTGTTAAAATCAGGGATTAAAGGGGATTATGCTGTTCCCACTTGTTGAGAGGTGAAGGAAGGTTTCCTGAAATAGTTAGGTTGAAGGCTTGTCAGTTTGCTGTTTTTTTTAAATTTTGGATACTGAGCGCCAATATAGTTTTACAGCACACCGAAGTGCTTGCCTTCGTGGAAAGATTAGTTTCTCCTCCTGCGAGTAATTGTCAACAGTTTAGTAGCTCAAAAATTATAAAATGCAGATCATCAAAACTCTGTTTATCAATAAATGTGCAATTATGCAAAACTCCATGTCCGAAATTAATTTAGATAATTTTAATAGCCAACTCCGTTCAATGGTTATTTCCCCTTTGTATTTTTTTATTTACTTACAATCTTTATGCAAATAAAACCAAGCTCCATATAAATTACCCTCATAACATGATCGTCACAATGTAATACAGACAAGCTTATAACATTCTGGAGATATATATATTTAAAGATAAACTAAGGAGAAAGGAATTCGTTGAGAAAAATAAGTCATAAATTATCCTCTTGTTAACAATTCCAGAGAGGGAAGCCCACCAGGCAAAACTGATATGTGGTAGCTACTCCACCGTCATATCTTAACATTGAGAACATTCGTCAAACTCAAATATTTTATTATCCACTACCACCTCATCATCCCATGAGAAAATGACTTTTTACAAAATACACCTTTTCCTCCTACACCACTTGTGTTTCCCCTCACTCATATGTGCATAATGTATCTTCAACTTAAAAAAAATACCTATCGCTATCCATTGACTTCAACATGGAAAAGTGGTTATTAAGATTATACGATTACAACCCGTCACGCCATCAAGCCTGACCACCGGTGAAAACGTAAAAAGGATAAAATTAACAAATTCAATTAGCTCCTTTTCTTCCACTCCTGCCACATGAGACAAATAAGGTCGCTGACCATAATTACCTTGGGAGTCAAGTAGCCCGTCTTGTTTTTTCATTGACGTAATGACCAATATTATCTTTCCTAAGAAAAATATGAAAGAGATTAATTGAAAAACTTTAAATTTCCAGGAGCACTTCTTAGACGCCACCTGCCAATATTAGTTTTCCTTTTGAAATGAAAATTATAATCCCATTTGAACATCCCACATCCTCTCCTGATATAATTTTAATTAGGGGATATTTCGCATTTAATTAAAATTGCAAGCACATCTCCTCCCCGCCTACTTTTAAATGAAGAGCAGTAATAAGTTTAACCAACAAAAACAAGAGGATATAAAGTCATAAATATTGTTCACATTGAAGAAAAATCCAGATTAATTTTGTTTGCAATAAAAATTCTCCCCACATACTCCACTCTCCACTCCCTCATCCCAACCGTTTTTCAAGGGGAAAAACATTGTCATGAAAATCACAAGAGTCCAGAGGGGATTAAAAAAATCAAACAAAAAATCCCGGTGGGCTGGCCATAACACAACATAAAATTATGGAAATGAGGAAACTCAAAATCTGATCAGATCACAATAAACAGCGTGGTTCGTATTCATGAGAGAGAAAAACCATGTAGGATATAGAGCTAAGCGTGTGTAGTTTTTGTAAGGTGGAAAAATTATGAAAAGTGGTTGGTCGAAGTTGATTCCTGTAATGAAAAGGTGGCTACCTTGATGGGTGCACGGAGGGTAATAAAAAGTCAACAAATTATGAGTGAAACACAAGTTCTTACGCTTGAAAATTTCACGTAAATACAGACATAAATTTTGTTGTACAAGAGATTAATAATGATTGATGGTTGTTTTATGTAAAACTATATCATCTCTCTGTTGGGCTACCTTGGATAACCATTGTGATTATCTGTGGCGCACACAAAATAAGTAGGGGGTGCTTCCACTCTCCGGACTGGAAATGGATGAACTTGAAAGGCTTCTTTGAGAATATTAATTTCAACTTTGGTTCAAGAGGAGGGGAAAACATGGAATATTGTTGAGCAAGCGAAGTAAAGGATGAGTTGATGTGGACTACATTATCTACTAATTTTATGACTGTTTTAATAGCAACAAAAAGGGAACAATTGTTTTGCTTGATTTTAAGTGGAAATAGGTTTCTTGAATATTTGAAACTATTGTGATATAAGCTACTGCAACTTATTATTTTAATGCACTACATTTTATATTTGTTGAATAACTTGTATTTATTTGTGAGATTTCAGTTCACCTAACTGGTTGTATACATTGTTCAATATATGCAAAACATATAACGGCTTTGAACTGTATTGTTAAAAATATGCATATCACACGAGTACAACATTTTGCAAATTAATTAGCCATCAATGTTTTTTTAGCCAAAACCCACATTTGCTATTAGTTTCTTGAAAATCTTCTCTCCTATTACCCGTTACTCCTTGGTGATTCCGTTTTCCCTTGGTTTGAGTATGTTTTTAGCAAATGATGGATAGACTGATGACGTTGAAGGGGAATATTTGTTGGAGGATGATCAGGATGATGACGACTTGAGGAAGGATGATGATGGATGAGCTCCCATCCTTTATCCCATATTAAACCCTTTCCTCTCTCTGAAAATATAATGTAGACTCAAGCTCTGCAAAGTGTGCTCATCGCAGACAAGACAAAATGGCAAGGGAGTCTATCTCTCCCTGGCTGTGTAGACATTTTCAAGAATAAAGATGCCAGGAAGTAAGTTCCTCCAGACAGATGGATGATGATGACGTTCCCACAATATTAATACTCTTCTCTGCAGTCACGGCATTTTGTATTGGAAGAAAATGACGGAGAAAATGGAAGCCTTGTATAAGCCCCACGAACTTCTCTCTCAAAATGTAATATTATGCGGTGAACTAGAAGAAGACGGAGATTGAGGAGGAGAAGAGGAAGGAAGGGAAATCTCTTGTGACAGTATTTTGAGGTTTTTTCTTGACAATGATATATGACTCCTAATCGGTCTCTTGTGTCATCACTAGCCAACAAATATATTACATTAAGGATTATTATGATTATCATTCCAATCCTTTCTCCGTCTTTTCAACAAGGAAGATACACACAATAAGAGGATAGTTATATGGATATCATGTGTCCTTTCTGAGTTGTCACATTTTTCAACAAAAATATATTATATGTGTAGCATTTTCCCTTTCTTGCAGTTGTCGTTGGATGGCTTCATTATTGAAATTGAGGATATAAAAAATGTTGAGCTTATAAGTCGCGCGTCAAATGCAGTGCTTTAGGTATATATCTAACTGAGAATCTCTTCTGGTCTATATGTGTACCTTTGTTAGATACAACATTTTCGCCTCAATGATCTCTCATCTTGAGATACGAGATACCGTACAAATTTTAAGAATATAACAGAAGATTGTTGTCTGTGAATTTACAAATGTAAAAGGCATGCCCGAGACAAATCCCATTTAAACTTTTTTCCCCTTCCTCATTCCTCACTTGTGGAAAATATTTGCTAGACAAAATAAACATACATGATGATATTGTAAGTGATGATGTATTTGGGATTCAAATGTGTGCTTTGAAAAAGGGATGAGGTGAGCAGGTGATATCACCTATTTTTTTGTGAGGAAAATTACAGTGTGAAAAATCCTTTTAGCGTAGACGAGTACAAAGGAGTGTAAGCTTGTAAAGAGTGGAATAATCAGTTCAAATGGAGTGTGAAACATGTACTGTAAAATGAGGAATAGAAAGAGGTGACAAGTGTCATTTTAATGTTGGGAAAATATTTATGAAAATTGCCCCACGGTCCTCATATTTTTACAGGGATAATTTTTCCAAAATACTTTTATGATTTATGGAATAAAATAATAAAGTTCTTGTTGCATTTATTTCACACCAAATTTCACCTGTAGTTGAATCTCAAATCTTTTGTATAGGAGACTATCATGTTTTTTGATAATATTTGAATAGCATTTAACATCCAAAAATGATCCCGCTAGCATAAAATCAAATGATTATGTTCCACACAACTACTTTTAAACTGTAAGTAGTGAAAATAATCTGAAATCCTTTTTGTGACACTTCCTCAAATCACTTTAACTCATTTTTTATTATCATATTTAAGTATCTGTGAATTTTTATTCCTTCCCTTTTGTCATTAAAAAAATAAAACTCTTTTCTTGTCTCATTCGGCGTGACAAAGGAACTTGCAAAAAATAGTGTAACCTATCTCTCATTTGTTTCTTTTATTTTGCGTCATCCACTTAACCTCAAGCTTATTTTTGAGAGATTTATATTACAGAGAGTATTATGACATGATGACAAGTTTCCGGCTGACATTGAGACGCCACTTGTGCCATGCACCGTTCACTCCAAACACCTTTACATCCTTCTTTGTTAAGAGGGTACGCTCATATTTCAGAATTAAGACAAAGGTACCGCTGCCTCAGAGTAAACTCCTAATTACATTATTTATCCTTTTTTATAAGCACGATTAAACTCGGAAAATGTCCTTTAAGCTGGTATTATGCTCGTAAGTTTACTTTAATCATGTGGAGGTTGGAAATTTACGTGAATTACTTGTGACCTTTTTTATTTTTATGCAAAATTGTGAAACATACAAAAATAATCACAACGACGAAGGGACACCATAAACAATACAGTTTAACTTTCTGTATATATTTTTTTCAAAATCAAGTATTTTTTGTTTCTTTAAAAAAAACGTAAAAAAATGAAATTTTCCCAGCTACATTTGTAATTTTTTTGGTTAGCAGCAACACGTATCATATCCATTTCCTCCACCGCACTGGAATGAATTGAAAACACAACCGTGAGGACAGTGCCTTATGTTGTACCCGCATTTCGACTCTTCACACCGATTATTGTGTTTATGTTCATATCCCACCCCGGCACTTTTATAAAGACCATTATCGGTTCCATCTTCTCCAACAGCGTTACGATTTCTTCCTCCTCCACCTCCGTGACCGTGTCGCCGTCTATTGGCTAGAACAGGGAGAACACCTCCAGCTTCAAGACGATGATAAGCGACAAGTTGCCGTTTTACGCGGTGTAGAGCTAGTGAAGCTTATCCAGAATAAAATTATTATTTATTTTTTATAATAAAATCCCCTCTATATACCTTTTTTGTATAGAGGCTAAAGTAGCTGTGTACATTTACCCGTATGATTTCCAATTGGGTGGAGGTGTCGATATGGAGGGTGTTCTTGCTCCCCTCCACTTCCCTCACTTGTGATGACACTAACTCCGTCACTGAGTTTTAAACTAATTGAAAGGAAGACGAGCAACCCTCCCACCAGGGAAAGCAATGGCACAGATTTCATATTCAAAACAAAAAAATGATTCTCACCAGCCACCACTTCCACCACACCACCACCACGACAAAAGTGTAACGAGGAGGGTTATACGAATACGATAATACAACCCATACAACACTTTCGGATAGACACGTTCAATCGAAAGGGATTTGCCCTTTGAATAATCAACACCAACACGAGTTGTAACGGTTTCACTTGAAATTAACCAAAATTCCCTTGCAAATGACACAATGCTTGAGCAAATAATGCATAATCGTTATAACAAATCACGATAGATTTCTTCTCTCTTTCCCTCAGCCAATCTTCGACACAGGTGGGGAATCACTTTAGTGGCTCAAAGTCAGTCTTAAAAATAATTTTACACGATGAGACTCCGACTCTCGAGGACGGCGATTTTTTAAAGGATAAAACAAATGGCAAAAATCTCTCACACGTCACGTGACATCAGATCAATGAAAGTGACTCAATTCTCAATAGGAATTTTTTGTTCTTTGATGTACAAAAGGGGCGAAAAAAAACTTTTATTTTCATCAATTGTCAAGCTTAAAATGTGAAAAGCTTGTAGCTCTCTTGTCTTTCTGGCTGTGTGTCCGTGTGCAATGAAATCGAAAGTCAGCCAAGTCATCGGAGCATTCAACCAGTGATATGGGCATTTATTGTTTCCACTTGTTTTTGTCTTTTGAACAGAGATACACAAAGTACACGTTTATTCTTATATATAGGGTTGTAGTAGAGAATACTGATAAAAAAATGTTAGAATGGCACAATGCTCAGGACTTTTCAAAGACTAACATTTTAGGAATGACTAATCAGATCAGATATATCTGAGTTTACAGTTGAATACTACGTGACTCACTCGTTGAGATGGAATCAAGGCAGCGAGAATTTCAGAAAGAGGTAGCAGGGATGACGATAAGAATTACATTTGGAGATATTTTTTTAGTCTGCAAATTTGTACCAGACTGGGATCACCTGAACTCTGTTGAGGTACAGGGAAATGCACATGTTAACGTGGATGATGAAATGGTCAGTAAAAAATTTCTTAAGTTTGCAGGGATACAAATGATATCTGTTGGAAGAGAGATTTTTTTTGCAAAAGTCAATATTAGTTTAAACTTTGAAGGGTACTAATAAAAAATGTGTAGGATCCGTCCAACTGTGGAATAATAGTTGTAATAGTCGTGGCTCAGGTGTGGAATTTTTGCATAATGAGGTTTTATATTACATACATTTGTGGTTAACTGCATTTTCAGCGGTAGTCAGCTTCAACTGCATTTTTTTAAATAGACAGTCGACACGACTCATTGACTGTGATGGAATATGGAATTTTGTTTGAGATTTTTTTTGTTGAATTAGGGGTGGGATTTTAAATCGCGGATAAATTGCAACGGTGGCTATCACTTGCTTGAACGGAGTTGGTGTGATCTGCACACGAAAACATGGACCTACTCGAAGAAGAAAAAAGGTGTAACGAGGATTTATATAAGGATAAATAAGTTTGTGAGGATTGGTGTATCTTCTTTTTAGTAGACAGAGACAGAACTCGATGCAGACGGGAGTGTTTTGAAATATTGAGCCTATGCCTGTTTTCATGATGATTACGATGAGATTAGAATTTTTCCAAGTGTGAAGTTCACCAGACTTTCGAAATCTTTTTGACACGAATACTTTTTTAAAATAGAGTTTATTAGATCACGGAGAGCTTCACAAGATACGAAAATAGCACAGCAATAAAATTATGTAATTTTTAGGATTATGCATCCTTCTAAATATACAATAGGTGTAATGAAATGTAGGTAACGAAAGGGTTAAAGCATGTAGGTAAATTGACTCACAAGAAACGCGTACAAAAGGGACTATTTCCTTATTTCAACATGTTATAAGAAGTCAGCATATTTATCCATTTTTCATAGTGTCATTTTTAAATAATCACAAATCTAATAATGTAACAGAAAAGATTCGAGAAATGGAATAATAGTGGAATACACACGTGATGCAATACGTGAAATTTTCTGCACTAACAAAAATATTCCCATATGTATAACGCCGATCACGTAAGTTACATTTTCAGATTATTGCCCAATTAACGTAGATTCCATGGTTTAGGTTGACTGCAAGGAAATATTCCTGTGATATGAAGCTATATTAGATTCTTAAAATGAAAAAGATTACAAATTCAAATTTTTCCCCACTCAAAACCAGGCTTTGTAAACCCTCATTGCTCACCTCATCTCGCTTTAGCTACCCAAATGCACGAATTAACATCACGACTTTAACACTCCATCCCTTCGACCTCCACCTCATTACAAAAGTTCACAGCTAATGAATCGCATTGACTTTGCAGCCAACCTTAGTCAAACCCTGTCTCCGGCAATTTTACAAATTCTCCTTGATAAATATATCCTCTCCACATCTTTACAACCCTTAAAGAATGCCTAAAAAACGTGAAGAAAATTCAGCCATCCAATCAAACTTAAAAACCTTAACATTGTTTTTTCTTCTTTTCTACCTTCCACTTTATCCCTTAAAAAGGTACACAAGTCCAATATCCTCTACAATCCATTCCAATCCTCAAGAGACATTGGAAAAAGCCATAATCCCATCAACCCAACCCCATTCGCAATGCATTTCCTTGCATCACCCGCCATTATTGTCTTCCCTAACGAAATTTAAAAGCCTACCGCTTCCTCCACTTTTTTCTCGAGGAGAGACTCTTTTACAAGAAAGTAAAGTTGACTAGGGACCACCTCGTACACATTTCCCGATCAAGACATGACAATGAGAATGGACGGGTAAAAAGGGAAGCAATAAGGATGCCATGTGATCCCATCATATTCCTCTTGCTTTCTCATCATCATCACCATCCCAAGTAAACAACATTGTCGACTCGTTCCTTCCTCTTATATACCCACAATATTGCATGAGAAAAGAGAAGAAGAAAAAAATCCTTGGTTATTTCCAACCGAGAAATCTCCATGCCCGCTTTTTTTACTCCTCGTCTCTCCTCCTTTGCCGGTGGCAGTGATGGTCCCATAAAGAAATAAAAAGCACCAGCATTACATTTTACAACTCGTGACATATGAGTCCACATTGGTCCACCCATTTGCTCATATTGCGTTTGACATGAGGAGAGAGAGAGAGAGAGCGAACAACCATCTATTTTTTCCATTATACCATATAACTTGACAAAATTGAAGGGAAAAAGTTTTCCTCTTAGGTATACAAATACACACATACACCATCTCAATGCCATCTCAGGCTTTTTTTCCAAGTTCCGTTTCTCTTCAAGATGAGCCATCAAAGTCAGACATTAAAAGGGAGAAAGAGGAAAAAGGGGATGAAGGCCAAGTGGGGACTCATCAACATATTTCACCTTGCCATTTGGCTCCCAAACTCCCCAACTCAACTACGTCCAAATTATGTCATTTATGACCCATTTCGACCATTTTTGCACTCCACTTCTACCATCCAGCCCGACACCGAAAGAAAATATATATGAGCTGCGGGAAACTCACTCACTTTGTGGTGCACACAAGACAAGACTCTAAGAAGAAAAAAATCTTCATTGAGCACCAAGCTCTGCTAAGGCTGTCGCTCGTTTCACTCAAAAGTCCCATCAATTCCCGTTTACTCTACCCTATTACAAATGTCTCGTTAGGAGTGGAGTAAAGAAGGAGTAGTTGTTCGAGAAACTACTCCCAGAGTGGAAAGTGTCTCTTCTACTTTATATATTTATGCAACAGCTTAAGTATATTATGAAGTTTTTACTTTACTTTATACTTACTCCATTCCCTCCATTTTTCTTGGAGGGTTGTAACCCTATGTATGTACTATGTATATGTTTGGGTGTAGCGGTATAGGAATCATAATAATAAAAAGGCTCTGCACAAAAATGCTTTTATTAGTCTGCATAAATTTCGATTTTAAATAGAGAGTGACGGCTATTACTACATTCACTTGTGGTAGGCTCTCTATTAGCAAGCTCTTGTAAAAGAAACTCTACGATGCACAACCACATATTAAAAAATATGAAGCTTGTTAAGGAAGAAAAGGAAGAAAAAAAACATTTTTTGGAAGGATAAAGAGAGAGGAGGGGGAAAGGGTGAAAAAAATATTCTTTTTGAGGATATTAGACTCTTTTGGCAAAGGGAGAAATGACTCCAGCCAAAAATCAAGTGCAGATGGGTATTATGCTGTAAGTTACGAGAGAGGGGAGGGAGGTTAGGGGGTAATTTGTGGGGTAAATTTTGGATTCATGAATGTGACTATGATTTTATGTCAAGAAATACATAGACATATATCTACAAGCCATACAAATAGAGAGAATGAATGGACCTATGGTGGATCGTACATGTATGTAATTAAATATTTTATATATTGGCGTTTAACACTGTATTTTAATTTACTATCCATTTCCTTCTTAAATTTGTACAAGGCTTTCAAACTGGTAAATAATTTGATTAAAAATAAACATTTTCCTATAATAATCAAACCCCTCAAACATTCCTCTCCTTTCTGCACCTCTTCCTAGAAACTAATTCCTGAAAAATCTGCTCTCAAACAGGTGTACATTTTATCACTCCACTTTGCACATATTCATCCTCATTACGATTTCACATCCCAGCCGACAATTATCATTTAGCTTTTTCCCTCTTCCCCAAATGATCCTGATTTACGAGCTCTACCCTCTCCTAGTCTGCATCCGCTTTTTCACTGTCTTTGAAAATAAGGTTTCTCTTCTCATCCTCATCCTCCTTTACAAAATAGAAAATAATTCTCTCTTTTATTTACAACAAGACGCTAAAATCTGTGCAACAAATCTCTTTTTCTCATTTTATTCAAAATCTCCACTGCTCACATTCCCTTCAAGGATTAACGACAGAGGGAAGTCAGCACAAGAGGATTTTCTACATAATTTTCTCTCACTCTCTCTCTAATCAACTCACATCACACTACCGTGTATCATCATCATCATCAGTTTCTTTATGTGTGTGTGTGTGATCCCAAGAAAAACATTTTACAACTACAACCTTACAACCATGATCCAAATTTATCTCATTTTAATCCTCTCCGATTTCCGAGCAAGAAGTGAAAATGACTTTTTCCCCTTCTTATACATATCCACTCTTCCAACAGATATTCCAAGGAACCTGAATATTTGCTCAAAGCACCGTTTTAATTCTTGTCAATAGCTGTCTTCCATCTTGTACATTTATTTTTTTCCCTGTCAACTTCTCTCTCTCTCTCGCTTGAGGAGAAGAGATTTTTTTCGCGTTTCAAGGCATAGCGAAAATTAAAAGGCGTAAAAATTTGTTCTCTCGTTTGAACATCTTTCCTTGTAATTCCTGACAGAGTGACAAACTGACAAAGAGATATCTCTTGGTTGAACACACCAGAGAAAATGTCAATAAAACATGGGAAGTCTGAAGATGCAAAAAATATATATTTTTATCCGACAACAAGGAAGTGTGTGTGAGGTGGTGTGTGTCATTAGGAAAAAGAGTTATTTACCGTTTTCCTCCGCTCACAAGCACTCACACGACGCATTAGTTTTAACACCGGGGAATATATTTTTTTAGGCTCGAACCTCCGGTGACAGCTTTTCTGGGAGAGAAAAATCCTCAAGAAAAATATATTTCTCGAGGGGAAGGAGCGCAAAATGTTATTTAAATACGGATACATCGACACTTTCAAGTCACAATAAAAGGAAAAGGGTAATAATACGAGAAAACAAAAGACGAGCTGCTAAGTGATTCTTTTAGTCACGTCCCGAAAATCCGAATTCGGAATGGGTAATAAAACTCAGGAAAATATAAAGTTTAGCCTTTCCTCCAACTCAGCTCTCTAAATGTGAATAGATGAGGTGGAAAAGGAGGGATGAGGGAAGGATTGAGTTTTGTAAATTGAAAGTAGGTTTTATTACGTAGATTTTTTTGTGTACAAAAATCTCTTGTAAAAGAGTAAAGTAACTTGTCTCGTAATTTTTCTTTTGAGGAGGAAACTTCACTTGCAGATTTTTTCTAAATTGCAATTACCTATAATAATCCTTGACTAATCGGAGACAGATCAAGTTGTATACGATGTGGAGATTCTTTGGTGGATTTTTTTTATCATGTGATCAAAACTCAAATGCGTAAAAGGGTGGTAAAGACGGAAATGACAAGTCGATCATGATCATCCTTCCCTCCCATCATGTGTGTTCCAAGCGGATGGTTATTTTAAACAAAATGTGCGAATCAAGTGGGTTGACTGAAGTTTTTACAAGAGTAAAGTGACTTTACATTTTTATAAGTTTCGCAGAATTCTTATCCTGTTTCGTGTGTTCTGGGTGGGCATTACATGATGCAGTCACCGAAGAGAGTTTGAGAAAAGGCAAAGTTTTTTTTTCATGGGGGGAAATGGGAGTAGGAATAATAATAAAATGGGATGTGAGTGTGCGGTGACATGCTCCCGCAGGAGGAGGTTTTCCCAGAAAAATACATTGCATCAGCAAAGGAAATGCAATAGCACAGCTGTGTTCCCTTCCTAGAAAAGGTTGACTTTTACCAGGATTTTTTTATAGCGTTGGAGGAAAAATAAGTACTCCTGTGTGTGTGGCCATTAGACACCCGGGTAATTAGATGGGTGATGAAGAGAAATGTGACCGGTTAGCACTCGCACGTCGTAAACCTGTCAGCTGAAATGGGGCTCTTGTCTACTTTTTTGGCACCTTTCACTCCCGACCGCCACCCTGAGACTGGATTCTTCGACATTTTTCTTTCCGGCGGAGAGTTAAGAGATGCTTTTTAAATGATTGGAAATCGGATTGTTGGAAGGTTGTATGGAACAATGGGGAAATTTCTGGGAGCGTTAGTTATTATTTAAAATTTGGATCCAATATCCTTCTATGAAGCTAATTTAATAAAAGAAATACTTATCATCTACTCGTAAGGTTATATTTACTTAAAACGTAGTGTATTTATATCTGCGTTAAAATCCAACATTTTACATAATACAAATAATCCCTCGGATTAATTACTTTTGCAAATCTCCCAGCTCCATTTCCCCACGTAATAGCAGACTATAGCTCTACTTCACCTCCCCACCTTCAACTTTGCCTTGTTCAAGACATATGGCACGACAAGGAGGGATAAATAGACCATAAAGATTTTCACATGCCTGTCCCCGTCCTTCATTATGACTCCATTTGCATTACATTTTTCCCTCTTGTCACACACTCCAAGCAAAACAGTATCTCTCTCTCTGCATATCTTCCCTCCCTATGAAGTATGGAGGACGTTAAACCACTCCAAGAACACAAACAGGAAGCCATATAAAAGCCATTAGTTACAAACGGTCGTAAAACCTGTCTAGGAAAACTTCATTCCATATTTCATCAAGAAAAGAGCACTTTCTCACTGACTACATTTTCTCCGTCGTTTGTACCCCATCATATCATATCGTCTCACATTTCAACGAAAAGGAGGCAATAACACATTTCAACCTTATTTCCCGGATAAAGTCAACTTTGTTTTTCCCCGAGAATTTTTTCTCCTTTCTTCCACATTCTCACTTTATTCTCCATTTTTTCAAACGCAAATGATCCTTTTCACTCTGTCACGTGGATTTTATCAAGAGAGAAGTGAGTTTGTGAAAAACAAAAACTGAGAATGACGCACCTACCCTGTAATTCCCTCCATTCCCTCCTTCATTGAACAATATTTCCAGACAATTTTTTTACACCACCTCAGAGCACTTCACATGTTCTCCACTGGAGAAACTCGTGAAAGTGCTGTAAACCGTTTTCCTCCTTGTTATTTATTTTTATGCAAACTTACCAATTTTCCCCCTCAAGTAAGACACTTTTCCCAAAAAATATTGTGAAGATGGGTAATAAACTAAATTTAAAATTCCCATCTCACTGACACCCCCAAATATTAGCTTTTTCCTACAAGAGCAGCCTCCTCTTTTCCAAAAAGACGAGTGGCGGGAAGCTCAAAACGATACAATATTTCACAGACTTTTTTTAACTGAAAAATTCCTTCCTTACAAAATATGAAAAGCACTGTGCATAAAGTGCATCACTAAAAACATTCCTTTCAAACCGGGGAAAACACTCATTATGCATTTTTCCTCAAAAAGAAAGAGGATCCTCGGTTTAAAAAAAGAGGAGAAGTTGACTCCCATTTATTACACAATATATGGGAATCCATATGCTCGACAAGTGTACCACTAGTTGACTCCAATGGCTCCCTATTCATCTTTCCTCCTTGTAAAAAAATATATCTTATATAAGAAACTTTTTTATAGAGAAAAAAAAACCGTCACGAGTAATAGCACTAGTTGTTGTTTTCATGTCGAGGCGAGAGAGTGGTGCTGTGAAAGTGTCACACAAATTTAGTCAGTGTCTTGCCAGTCGTCAGATTTATGGAGGCATTTTATTTTATGTCGTACATCTTCCCTTTATGTTATGTCTCCACAGAGCGTCACCACACAAAGAAAAGATACGAGAGAGAGCAAAGGCTTGAGCAAAAAAAAGTTCCTTCGACACGGTGGAAAACGGTGGCAGAACAAAGTGTATTTGTATATGAGCAACGGAGTAATCATTTCCTTGCAACATTTTCCATTCTCACTTTAATACTTGCAAAGTACGCTTGTTGTCCTCCCTCGGGAGGCTAGTAAATAGATGCTTATTGCTCCAGTAAAAAGGGAACATCATCAACGCTCTTGGTGATACTGAGTCATCGTGAAAAAACATGTATAAGGATAGTGTAGCTTTCATTGTGATCTTTTCTATCCTTTTTACCCTTTTTCCTCTCTGATCTTGTTACAAAATGGGTGATGGTTTCGTGGTGGTGGGATGACTGTGGATATTTTGTTGTGTCGAGTTTTATGGAAGATGGTATCACGTCATTGTATCAAAACAGCCGGGAATGATAGTGCCACCGCAGAAAATAACTTGCCGTGTGGAGGAAACCTTGGATAGGGCTAATGGAAAGGGGAAAAGTGGATGGAGGAGGAAAGTGGAGGAGGTATTTATATCAGTGGTATATAGTCAGTGGAGTGTATGGGAAGGGGCATTGAAAGAGGAAAACTGATTCTGTTTTTCGTAAATGACGTGATACTCTACGAGAGTTTACAAAGTGTTTGGAGGATGTTGGCGGGCAGAGTGTAAATACATTATTGCTGGATTAGGTTGATAGTGGAATAAGAAACTTTGAATAATTTTTCAGGAATTTTCTAAAACTACAGTGTTCATCTATTTTGCATTCCATTAACAAATTGGACAACCAAATCTGTGGAAGTTGTGGATTTTACTAAAATTAAAATAAATTATGATGGCGTTTAACTTGTGAATAATAAAAAATTACTTCAAAATCTGATTCTCTGGAACCACTGGAATTTTAAAAGATTGCAAAACTCACAATCCAAATATAATCTAATGACCAAGTCCACTTCCACTCGGAAGTAGAACTCACTGCTGAATATTTTTTGTTCTTTTTCCCCTCTCCCCATCTCTAATTCCCCAAGCTATCTCTACTTCCCTCCTTATCAAAAGACATATTCGTTTACGACGTCTTCAAAAAAGACTGGTTCCAGTATTGGTCACACAGTACATTGTTGGTGGCACATGGGGATAAGGACATTACTTGGAATTAGTCTTTCGGGTGTGGATCCCCTACACCCGCCAACCTCTGTTGTTACAAGAGGAAACATAGTGTTCATTGTATGTATCTATAATGTTAGCACCGTTTACGACGTGGTCAATGTGTCCTCCTCCTTTTATCCTTGAGGTTGCAATCCCATCTATGCATTATACGAGCTCAAGATTACCTCATCGAAACCATAAAGCGGGCACTTTCCTTGTGTAAAGTGCCCCAGTAAAAAGGGAAAAAGTGGTGATGATGGCTTGTGTTGTCCTTTCTTTTTATGGGATGCTGAAAAGGAGAGATTAAAGGAGTTGTTTCCCTTTACTACAAAAAACTGTAACTGCTGCTGTCAATGTTTGTCCAGAATGTTGTCTCCAGTAATTACTCACATTTTTTTTCGGGGGAAATCTGCCCAGTTAATTTGAAACTGGTTGTGGAATTATTTCTCTAAATTTATATAAGTCTACTTTCACTTCATTCCAGACGAAGCATAAGGTTTATATACTTTTCCAGTTTTAGCACTACTATAGCAGTCTCTGGATAATGGATAGTGACAAGGAAATACTTCATCTTTCCCGATGCTGAGATCTACTCCCAGTGGCATTTCCACAGGCTCATTCGTCTCTGTCAAAGGGGCAACTCTTTCCTCATCAATTTCCCTCCATCCATAAAATCCATTTCGACTCCAGCATATTTTTTTCAGCAAGATTATAAAAATCTGCCTTCGAATCTGAAAGGATTTTACTTGGTTTATCACTGCATGCTACTCCGCTTTCAAATTATTCTACTACAGCGACATCTCTATAATTTCCAGTAGAATCAGTTCTCCCTCCTTTTCCCAACTTTAGACATATAAAAATAGTGTCACCATCTTTGACAATCCCTCTCGCTCCAGTTTCCCTGTCAGCGTAACATTCTCCAGATGAGAAATCCGATTTAGCAAGTTTCCCCTGCTGCACTAAATTTTCTTCAGAAAAAAAATGTCCAGACGGAAAGAAAGGAAAAAATATCCAGGAGACAAGACAAGGCCACTAACAGCCACATGGTGGATTGCTCCTTGCATCCGTTTCCCGATCCATCTATAAACTGCCATTTCGTATGATGTCAACCGAAGCACTTTTCACCGGACTGGAATATCCCTTGCGTTTCTCTCTCGCATAAGATGAAATGAAACCTAAAAAAAACTCGTAGCTACTCCTTTTTCGCCTGTGGAAGGAAAAATGTCCAAGTTGACTTGACAGGGGAAAGTTACCTAAAGTCAGCTTAATGTAATGTCATTCTTTATCCCTGTTCCCGTAAAAAGACGTCTTGTCCTCGAAACCCGACATTCTTGAAAGAGGCAAAGGAGACGAGACATATTGTCTCTTTTGTCCGCTCCTTATTGCCTTCCCACTTGATATTATTAATCTTGAAGAGGCAGCCCAGACATGTGCTGACATGTCACTTATGTCCCTGTGTCGTGTGAGCGAGAGAGAATGTGTGTGTGTGTGTGCATTCACCACAGAGAACTTTTTTCCGGGGAGGAAAATGTGTCCAAATTGGAAGCGCCATGAATACAATGAAAAACTTGGGCTTTCACTCGTATCCCCTTTTTATCCTTGTAAATAGAAAGGGAAAGTGGGATGTAAAGTGTACAACGAGCTTTCCGCTTTTTCTCTGTGGAACAAATGGAAATTGTGAGATGGACCTTTTTAGGATAATTTACTCAAATCAACTCATTGACATTATGGTCGCTGAAGGGTTGACAAAAAAGGATGGAGAAAATGTCAGTGTCACTTCAATTCTGTCTGAATTCAATTAAAGTTCAAACCTGTTTCTAAAACTCAAGATGTAAAATGTCCAATGTGATGCAGATGGGTTTGTAAGATGGAATTCAAGAATTCAACATATATATAAAGATGGAAAATAATTATTTTTAAATAGTTAACGCCGATAAACTAATTTTTAGATTTCTTTTTAGCATTAGGTAGGACAGGTCTGGTGATTCTCAAGTAGCTAGTTAAATGATACTAATCCAGTTATTTAGCGATATGAGCCTGGTCTAGTCATAGTTAAGCAAGCTGAGAAAAATTTGCTCTCATCATCGTTAAAATTTAACCCAAAAATCGTCACAATCCTCAAAGTATTTTTTTTGTATTCTTTTTACCTCAAATTGGAATTTTTCGCAACATCCCTTTAGCTCTTCACATCATCCCCATAATAAGGAAATCCTTTGCTGTAGAAAAACGTCAAAAAAGATGAAAGCCCACATCCTAAAAACGGCAAACAATCACGTCATCCCCATAATAAGGAAATCCTTTGCTGTAGAAAAACGTCAAAAAAGATGAAAGCCCACATCCTAAAAACGGCAAACATCCACTTGAGGATAAAAATGTGAACTTTTTTCCACCCCACTGCATGCAGTAGAAGAGCACCTGGCTTATTTTGAGAGATCTATTTTTTTCCCTAGAAAACAATGCAATCATCCACAGGCCTTGTTGAGAAGATCCAGGATTTGAGCAGAACAACAAGTGCAAATAATATATCTGAGGAGAAAAAGAGAAAAAGAATAGATTAAAATCTGTGAAGTTGTCAGGTAATCAGGGGAAAAGAGCTTTTCACTTTGGATTTCACATCATCCTCATAAAAACCACCAAACGTGATCATCTGAATACAGATGAAAAGGGAAAAAATATATATCTATATTTTCCTCTCAAAATATAATCATCCTGNGTGAAGTTGTCAGGTAATCAGGGGAAAAGAGCTTTTCACTTTGGATTTCACATCATCCTCATAAAAACCACCAAACGTGATCATCTGAATACAGATGAAAAGGGAAAAAATATATATCTATATTTTCCTCTCAAAATATAATCATCCTGTTCCCAACTCTTTTGTAAAAAAAATCATTTTTTCTTTCTTTCTTTCTTTCATCTTCCTCCATCTTTTCTTTCATAAGATTTCAACTTGTACTCATCCTCTTGTCTGTTCATGACTGGCTGGATTTTTTTTCATTTTTACAAATTCTCTAAATCTAATATTAGCTCTGGAGTGAAATTGAAGGTGTTCTCTGTGAAAAAGAAAAGGGGAAGAAAAAAGGAATAAATTATTATTTTCCGGGGAAGAATCCCTCCCTCAGTTGTTTTGACAAGTGGATCATCTCATCCACTTGAAGATTGGGGTTAAAAATCCAATCAAATGGGAATCCACATGGTCAGGAACTTATGATAGAGTTATTGCAATTCACTTTAGAAATTTTGTCTGGGAAAATTGAGAGTTGGCAAGTTTAGCGTTGCTTATTTTTTAAATTTATGTACATAAGTATCTACAACAAGGAAAGGTGTTGATCATCTTATTCAATTCAAGATACTTCTGTAAGTATTGTTGTGTATCGACATTGTTGAAATTTCAAGCAGTATCCATTTGACTATTGAATAGTTTTTATATTGACATTTTAAAAAATTCCACATCGCTCCCTCCATCAAGAACTGTCTCCATCTTTTATCTCGTTTCATACTCTTACCTCATCTCACCCATCTTCATTTTTTTCCTCCGAAATGGAAAGTCAAAGGAAATCATCAGAAAGATCAAAAAACCCTGAAAATTCCCTGAGGTGAAGGTACTTTTGCTAAACAAAGAAGGCATTACGCACACGTACATATATATTTTTCCCGAAAAAGAATCAAAGGAAAAAAAGCATCTCATTTCTTGAAGAAAAGAGAAAGATCCCATCATCCTCATCATATTTTTTTCCCTTTCTTCTTTTGTCATGTTCTTGTCGTCCTTGCTCAGTGATGCTGATTTTGTTATTGAAAAATCAGGAAAAAAATCTTTGGCTTGATCAGTTCAATAAAGCCCATGTCCTCTTGGTCCTGACAGCTTTTTTCTGGGATGGCATGTCTCTCAAGAAAAAAATCTCTTGTGATGATAAGACGATCACAGGTCGTCTTTTGAATGTACCAGGTATTATCATCATCCTCAACGCTGCATCAAGAAGGAATCTGTGAAAAGCCTTTTAAATTGCTTTGATTTACATTTTTCCCTTGGAAAAGGAAAGGAAAGAAGATGTCTTGTTTGCTCACGGGTTGTTATATCTTGTTCTGATTTTTTCTGACAGTTTTTAATATTTTCTCTTTGTATACCCTCCTTGTCTTTTTCTTTTAGACTAGTCATGTGGCACAAAAGAGGTAAAGGGAAATGACAGCGAAAGATGCTTTGTTTGTGACTATAATGAAAAGAATTAAGGCTTTCCAACCAGTCTTCCGTGAGAGTGGGTGGGTACAAGTTGACAATGGAAATGTCGTTAGGGATTTTCAACATGGGAAGCAATACTGATTGATGAATGAAAATTTTAAAGTATGCTAGAATTTGAAGTACAATAATTTTACCCAGATAATTGGAATCAGAGAATGATTTTAGTGACTGTGTTTGATGCCAAAAGTTTATTTATTTTTCGTTTCAAGGAGGAATTCACCGTAGATTTCAAAATCAAATCGAGTGCATTCATTTATTTCCTCAATAACCTACGAAAAATGCGAGCATAAGAAAGTCTAAAATCTTTCCTAAACAAGCCATAAATCAACGGGTTGACAATGGACGCTGAAAACTGAAGAAAAGTACAGAGAAGGGTAAGCCACCCAGGAATATACTTAGCTGGTCCTTCAGGTCCACTTAAAACTTTCACGACCCTGATGAGAGCACACGGGAAGGTGAGAATGAAGTAGGATATGATTACCACCAGCATTGCTTTAACAACGCGAGCATTAGTTTTGGTGAAGGAGGAAACAGAAGCTTTCCCAGTAAGTTTTGATGGTTGAGGGATGGATCTTGTAAGTTTGAAAATTTTCTGAGGTTCCTCCAACTTTCCAACGCGACCTTTCTCCCGAGACATGGTGATGATGCCAACATTACAAAAGAGAATGGCGGAGGAAGGAATGAGGAAAAACCAAATGGTGCAGGCTGCCCCATACCAAAATGCTGCGGGTACTTTAGGACCAAAGAGTTGCCACGTGAAGTCGCATATTCCAGCCCAGAAGTCGTAAGCACATTGGAACAGTGCCCAAGCCATGGTGCAGAAAAAGGTGGATATCCAGATGTAAAGGCAGGCATACATTAGGCGGTTGTAGGTGATCCAGCGAGGATAATGGAGGGACCAGCCGACTGCCTAGATATTTTTATTTAATTTTTATTTATTTTTTTAAAGCTATTTTTGGAAGCAAGTTTTGATTTTTTGTTACAATAAAGCGGTCCACGGATATCACCATAAGAAGCCCCATCGTGGCCACGATCCCTGTCAAATTTAAAACCGACCACACACGACAAAACACAGGTCCCAGAGGATACTCATCATACATGATAAACACCGCAGCAGGTATGCACACCACACTGGTCGTCATTAAATCTGTGTACGCCAAATTTAGAATAGCCAAGTTGGATAGTTGATTCTTAGTTTGGACCGCGGAGTCAGTTAAAATTGCGTAAATAACCAGAGAATTTCCGGTGATTCCTGTGATTGATAATATGCTAAAAGTCGCACAACCAACCACCTTGAAAAATTGATTTGGTTTGTCCTCTGGAATAGCAACTTTTTGGACTTTATCAATATCAAGAAAAGCATTTTCCTCAACTTCAGAAATATTCCAACCACTGGCGCCATTTGATCCTTTTATCTTTAAAAGAAAGACGATCGTAATCAAATGCAAAATACATGCGAGACTTTCAGACATTGCCGGAAGGGAGGAATGGAAGGATGTGCATTCACCAAACTATGAATTTCGAATAATCTCCGCCATGATAAAATCGTCTTTATTTATATGACATTTT
>JAHZNA010001207.1:0-65574 GCA_027743935.1 Sinodicranocentrus sp. ZH6
TGTTTGGTAACTGCGCATTCCCCATTTTGACTCCTGTGGAAAACTGCATGTTGAAAACGACGATGGGTTCAATGTTTCCTTAATGATTTCGGTTATAGGGAGACTATTCAACTGCAAACACATTCTAACGATTATTATGCGGGTTAGATTTTCAATAACAAGTATTTCAATACTGTTTGCCGATAGCCCGTGCAATTTAAACACTATCTAAAATCATGGTATCATGCATCATAAGATCATTAAATACTAATAAAATTTAATTTAAAAAAATAAATATTGCTACATCATCATAATCGAAGGGTGTGTTATTTCCACGAGCATCTCACATGATCCAATGATACATTATTTTTGCGTATACACAAACACATACATACACATGCATGCGTATATGGGCGAAATTAAATATTGACTGACTCCGACAGACAATTGGATAAATCTATATCGATGACTGACGGTCATTACATTATACCAACAACGACTTTATATTGATTTGCTCAAATGGCATGCTCAGTCAGAAGTTTTAATTATTGCATATATTACATATATATATGTGATAGTAAGACCCTTCTACTTCATTCCATATTAATTAGCACATTTTCTTTCGCATTATACAACAAAACCGACACACTTAAATTTGTTAGTTTCACCAAGAAAAGAAATCAGATCATGGTTAAAAATCCAGATTCAAGGAGTTCTTTAAGAAACAAATGTATTGTACCTAAAAGTTTACTTAATATTTGCTTTAATGACATCTTTCATGATGTATTAACAAGATGATGGTCATTAACATTATCGATTTATCAAAAACAGCCATCGCTTGAAGAGAAGCTTACAATGAAACCACTGAAGGACAACGCAGGATTTTTAAAAGGATTTTTCCAGCAAATGTTGTGAACTAGATTTCATTAGGATAAGCCCATTTTTATTATTACTGTGTCTGCTCCTGCTTATATCGACAGAAGAGACCAGTAGTATGCTATAAATTAAACAAAGTTATATGCATATGAAGCGTAGTAGTATGTATTAATGCAAGACTTATAATAGTAACTTGGTACCAGAATCTGTCCAACTGACAAAGGTTATGCACCCGACTTAACCATAATAAAATCATGATCAACAGTACAGATGGATGAAGATATACTTACATTGCGTCTCAAAGAAATGATAAGTTAGGTGCAACCCCAAAACTACAACCTTTTATCAAGTTTATTTAAGAGGCAAATTCACTCGTCTTGTAAGTATTCCGTAATTTGTTGAATTAACAGAAAGACAACAGTCCGGCGTTGTGGCTGACTGGTGATTGACTATAACAAAAATTATCTTACTGATTTCATTGCAATGATTCCAGAAGACTCATTAAAGCCAAGTCCGACGGATAGGAAACCTTCAGGTATTGTTTAAAATAAGATTAATTCAGTGTTTTTATATTGTTTGCAAGTTTGGGACATCTGCAAAATGTTGTGTGCTTTCTTTAAATTAAAGGATGGGGAACGCGACACACGGTGATAGCAATGGGATTTTGGGGATTTGCCATGTACGAAAATCACAGTAATTACTTTCATTTAATGTTAACACTCGATAGCATTTTTAGTTTTGATCGCAACGTTTACTTTTATGCTTTTTTGGATTTAAAATGTACGAAAAATGCTGTTGGGTTGGTTTTTGGTTTCCCAAGTGTGCTACACTTATAGCGAAGCAATTACATGTTTACTCTAACTTAACGTAAATTAATAACATCCTTCAGGTCATACGCTATGCGTGTCAACTTGTCCATAGCGATAGTGGCGATGGTGAGGCGAAACGATTCAATTCCAACTCCTCTTCCACCCATACCCCACCTAACATACAACGGTCCTGCGCTAGCAAACATCGATTACTCATTTCAGAACGGAAGTGGTTCCGCATGTCCTAGCCGTAGTTCTCTAACCCATTCTAATAGCTCATATCTCTATCAAGATGAGTCTTCAGGAGAATTTAATTGGGATGAAGTAGAGCAAGGAATTATTCTTGGAAGTTTCTTCTATGGGTACATGCTCACTCAATTACCTGGTGGTATAATTTCCCAAAAATATGGGGGAAAATGGGTACTTGCTGCAGGACTCTTCGTTACAGCCATTTTTGCACTCCTTACACCAATTGCTGCTAGAACACATGTCTCGTTGCTGATAATCGCCCGGATCATTCAAGGGCTTGGAGAGGTAAAATGCTTGTTTTGTCTAACCAAAAGTTATATAACTTCCATCATTTTCCAGGTGATATACTATAATTCAAGTTACATTTTGCACACTTAGGGTGTTTGTACGCCTGCGATGCACAATTTACTTGGAAATTGGGCTCCGCCGCAAGAAAGAGGGTTTATGGCTGGTGTAACTTATTCAGGTAAAAGCAAACAAGTTCAACTGATTTTATAAATATACCTACTCATATACTGTCTGAAACATTAAATCTTTATTGAAATGCCTTTACTCTTGATAACATAGGTACATCGTTTGGGACTGCAGCAACCCTGATTGCAAGTGGTTATATCATACATGGTGGATGGCTTGGAGGGTGGCCGGGTGTGTTTTATATAATTGGTGCAATATCAATTGTATGGTTTGTCCTATGGTGCTTTCTCGTTTATGACACACCAGCATCTCATCCGAGAATTTCTGGAGATGAACTCTATTACATTCAAAGTAGCATCGGAAATCAAGTGTCAAAGGTATTTATCCTGACCTGCCTCTGCAAATATGTTTTATCGCATGGAAAGCTACGGGAAAAAATAAAAAATAAACTTCTTGAACTATAGAACAAAGTGGCCACTCCATGGAAATCCATTATGACATCAGTTCCTCTTTGGGTCATCGTTGTAGCACACACTGGACACACTTGGGGATTGTACACATTACTCACAGGTCTTATTACAAATTATTAATTTAATTTAATTTAATCGCATCACAGGAAACAAACATAAAACATTTGGAGTGACTGATGTATTTGATGACAAGAAAACAAATATTTCTGACCTACAGAACTTCCAACCTATATGCGAACCGTGCTCAATTTTGACATAAAACAGGTTTGCAAATTATTTAGTTTTCATATTTTCATGAGATACTGACTGATTCTCACTTACGAATCATGAACTTTGTGTACCACAGAATAGCTGGATGAGTGCCTTGCCATATGCTGTAATGTGGATAACTGCATTTGTGATTCCAATGTCAGCAGAAGTATTCATCAAGAAGCATTGGTTGACCACATCAGGCGTACGAAAGATATGTCAAGTCATAGGTAATTAATTACCAAGGTTTAATGTTACTAAATGGCAAGGCGAATCGTAGCGTAAGTTATATTATGATAGAAAATGTATGATTGTATGTCTGGCTGGAAGTACCATCTGGCCATAAGCTAGACACCGTCAAACTTTCTTGATATATCTCATTTTAGCAGAATATGAAACTATATTGTTTGGAATCGAAAACTAAATGTGCGATGAAATCTCGAAATGAGCTACTGAGAAGTTCTAAAAAATCAACTTTAACCGTTTCCGCTTTGCTATATTGAAACACCATGAAATCAGGATAATATAGTTTATTTATTTTTAATGTATGGAACTTTATATATTTATAACAGCACATGTTGGAGCGGCCGTTGCATTGATTGGAGCTGGTTATTCAGGATGTGACACAGCTCTTACGATATTCCTTCTTACAGTGGCCGTGGCAGTTAATGGCGCTGCGTTTGCTGGTTTTGGCGTAAGATTTTGCATTTTATATCATTTCAGCACATCTTATACTAGTTAAAAACCTTGACCCTTCATCTCAACAACTCCACGGCACCAGTCTACCTTGCATGAAGTCATTACGTTGAGTATTGAATAGGCAAATGTTTTATTGACAATTTTTACATGTATGATGATTTATAACCTTTCACAGGTCAATCATGTTGATATTGCGGCAAATCACGCTGGCATATTAATGGGCATTACTAACACTATCGCGAACATATCTGGATTTGTTGCGCCATATATAGCCGGTTTGCTGATTAATGGACACGTAAGTTTATTGTCTTTGTAGTTAATCTTGAAGTATTCATATAAACTTACCCAATTTCTGAGTTACTAATCTAATATTTAATTGTTTCATTGCACAGTCTACACTGGACAGGTGGCAGATAGTGTTCTACATAGCAGCCGGTGTATACGTTATCGATACCATAGTTTACATTTTTTTCTCCTCTTCCGATGAACAGCCTTGGAATCGAGAAGATATTTTGCCCAGAGTGAGATCACAATCAACAGAGAACCTAGTTACTGCCGAAGATACTCAAAACCTTGCAGTCACAAGCGATGAGGAAGCAATTTTAACAGACAACAGAAATATTAGTAAACATAACGTTAGAGCCTAGATATATTTAGATAAGAATTATATTTCTACAGTTCAGTCAGACATGTATTTATTGTTTAGTTAGTTTAGTTTAGCAAGTGATCAGTGATGTATGAATTTGTATCATTGTATTTAAAAGGTGATGAAGTTTTTTTTTTATTTTAATGGACCTGAGTGTCAGTGTTATAAATTTCGTAAACCTTAACTTCAACCATTGCATGAGTAAGTGTTGAGATCGAGATCCATAATCACTCGAATGCAGATAATGAAAGCATATTGTTTATTATATTATAAAACTGAAAAAATAAAAGCTTTTAATTTTACTTGAATCATTTTTTACGGACCACTCAAGTTTTATTATTCCAAAAGTAGTTCAGTGTCATGATTATATGATGCATTATATCGTTGAGCTCTTCACAGTGCACTGCAGTGAGTCATGCTAATAGGCTATCTAGTAATTATTAAATTCCTTCCGCTCGGCCAAATCCAGAGCTTTGTATCGATCGATATTTACCAGAAAGAAATTTATCTTTAGCCCCTGTACGATTTTCAGTGGTAACCTATGAAGTAGAATACAAGTTCGACAAGTGCGTTAATCTTTCATTGTCTCACGGAGTAAATTCTCTCTAGAATCTATGAATATCAAGTGACGGCAATTCTCATTTTTAATATGCAGTTTTCGACCATCTTGACAGCTGAATGAAACTCAACTTTGAATTTGCCGACCAATTTGTCAAGATGCAGAAACAACATAGTTTATCATCAAATGTTTAATTACGTAGTTTCTTTATGATGATAGTAAATGCCGATACATATTAGCATACTTCACGCCAATCATTCTACACTTGAAATTTTGAACTTTACAAGGAATATAAACCTCCAAGTGACTTTCATTTAACCCGTGTTACCCTTTTAGAAGAATTACGTATGTAATCAGAGAGGATGCAGATAACACTCACCATAGTTTAAAGTTTAATGGCATCTAGTTAATTCCGTTGTCCGTGCGGCAAGTATAGGAGTTGAATTATGAAGCCTCAACAACTTATGGAATAATGAGCCCAATTGACGAGCAAAAAAATAATTGATGGTTATTGACAACACAGTTACGCACACTTTATATCCACCTCTTACAAAGGTACACTTTATATATATATATCTATATACTATATTGGTTAAAGTTGTGCAAACTGTGTGACCAATGTTAGCGGAATACTTTCTTTGCTTGCATATTATTGTGGAAGTCTTTTGTTGATATTAATAATACATCCACCCACAACCATTTACACATATAGGAATAATCCATTAAATTAGACCGTCGACAATGCACAGAAGTAAAATTAAATTAGGGATTTTCTTCCCTTTCCCGACGGAAAATAAGAAAGGGTTTACACTTTCTTTGATAACTATAATTTGAGCAACAACAAGTCTAGAGCAATTATGCTATCCGTAACTTATATGCATGTACTTTTAAATTATATTATGCACACCTACACATCTAAGACAGTAATCTATTGGTTTACTAAATTATTTAAAAGATTCGTTGTCATTTAGAATATTCTGGTTTTACAGAATATATATGCATGAATGATGAATATGAAAGCTTACATTATGAATAAAACTTGAAAGACTAATTGGAGGATGTTCAAATTTTAGTTTCAGATTTACAAAAACTATTTATTAAAAATCAATTCATATGCAATTATTTTAATATATCTAATTACATTACATGTTCCAATCAAAATATTCATCCATAAATAAGAAGTCAAATTATAGCCACGAAACGTTAAAGAAACGGTACCAATATGCACTTAGAACTATAAAGAATCCGTTCCAGCGTTCATCTTTTACGTACATTGTAACAAAGGTAGACAAAAAAAATCCGACATTTTAGGCTATAATAGGTTGCTTTTTTATTTATTTATTTATTTATTTATATTTATTTAAGGTAGACAAGATAACATTCGTGTCCAGAGAGAGAGAAAGAGCTGCCGAAATTCATAAGGTTCATATTTCCAGCATAGTACTCGTAAACATGAGATTCCTATGCAGTAAAACATGATGAACGACCAAATATGGACTGGTTACGCTCTCATAAATAAACAAAAACGATGATCCTATTTACTGTAGTCTAGTCAGTGCAGTGGTATACTGTATTTTCAATAAATGATGTAGTTTCAATACCAAACTTTTAAGAAGGTGCGAAGTGAAGTGCTACCGCATCGAATAACAACTAACAACGGCAAAAGATTTACATGATCTTGGCAATGTAATATTTCAGTATGGGGGGAAGTATAATATAGGAATAATAACTTTCCATTATTGGTGGAGTTCCTACCTAAAATACGACGCACGCGTCATTTTTATCCCTCACGAATTGATCTCTATAATATATTTGACACCAAAAACCAGTACAATGTAGAGCATTCATAATCACTGCATGTTTCTTGTAGGAATATGGTTAGAAAAATCATGCATGCCATAGAAAATTTTCTTTATTTCATTTGCTTGATAAACCTCGAAATGCGTGAGCTGAAAGGATTGAGTGATTTAAAGTTGAAAGTCAGAGATGAATTGTGTATTATCAATACTCTCTAGCAATTTGTGCTTAAAACAAAATGAGCTAGAGTGATGCTAACGAAACGAGCACCTGTCCGATTATGCCTTGCTTACGTTATTCATTACCTGTCTGAAGCAATCAGAATAGAATGCGTCGGGTATTTATGCACAAAGACATACGTACGTATAAGCCAAGCCTAGCAAGGTGTGTGTACATATTCAGTTCAGATAATTTTATAGAACCACTTCACAACTGGTCTTTGCAAAGCATACATTTTATACACAAATGAAAACATGGAAATATTAGTATGTAGTATGTAGTTTAAAGTAGCACGGCAGACTAATTGTAAATAGTTTTAAGTTTACATAGTAAATGCTAAAATCCTCGGATCGCAAAACTAGAATAGCCTATGCAAAGTTAAAAGTATGATTTTTTCTCCAATTACCTGTTTCATGTTTCTTTTTTAACAAGCAATGTGCAAGTTGTTCCATTGCAAGTATTTAATCTTATAATACCTGTAAATAAGTAGAGTTTCAGCGAAAGGTTGAAGAGGGCATTTTGATTACATTTTTATTGCAGTCGAGCTTTCCAAGAAAAGCTTTCATCTTCGTCGCATACGCATACCTAGTAACTCCAAATTCAGTCCAGTGAGTTTGGTTAGTAACACTTCATCAAAGCCGTATTAGTACATTAGTATGTTATCACACCTGGGATAATAATACGTGGTATTCTTCCACTACGGCTCGACAATGATAAATTATACGCTAATATAATATTGATTTGTTTTCTGGCTGGACTGACATTCATGACATTGTGATTTCCTGGAAATATGGACATAAGAGGAGTAAATGAACTTGTTAATCTGAAATAACTATAGACATGTAATTACATTGTTAATTTGTTTTGCTATATTATAAGGAAGCTTATCATATCATATAATTAAAGCCACACTTCAAAACTTTGGAGAGTAGTTCTTACGAATTTTGGCATTTTCAACAACGGCACATACTCAGCAACACGCATATCATGATCAGAAGTAAGTTGTGTGAAACATACTTTTAATTAAACAATGCACATTTATTCCAATACACATACAATGAAGGGAGGAACACAATGCAAATCCTGTAAACACAACTTTGATGTAAAACAAGTAAACAGTTTTAACAAAGCGGAATACAGAACAACTAACTGGCTTTTGTTCAATGAGAATGGAATACTGATATAATATATTAACCATTCGCATCCAGTAGATCCACTTTACCTTACCTGCATACTTAGTAAAATCCGAAGACCAAGCAATTTTGACAATGCTCTGTGCAGAGCATGCATGTGTTTCTTTATCGCCTGTGGCATATTATACTAATCTAAGTACTTCCATTTTCCACGAAGAGCGAGTTTATTTACCTGAGACCTGAGTTTGAGCACACAGGCCATTGGGAATATTGTGATATGGGGATTATGTTTATGATGAAGAATGGGTTTATACTCTCACGTAAAATGGTGTGTTAAAGGTCTAGGTTGAAGTATTTCAGTTTTACAAGGCCAAGGTGAAGTTCAGATTCAGTTCGTCTATGAATTCTAAAGTCCTCGCATAAAAGTAATAGCATGAATAGTATGCGCTCACTATCTTTTGAGAATGTGATCACGGTGCAGTTTTAGTGAACCCGTGAATTTAACGCTGTCGGTTTTATTTGGTGAACATATTTTAAAAACTAAAATGCCTGTTGCGGTTCAATTATGGACAGTAAAACTGTGGAGATGGTTCCGCAGTATTTCGTTGGAGTTGGCCACTCTTTTATTTATGGCATCGGTTCTGATGACTTACCTCCTAATGCAGGACTTTATAATTGAAAGAGTGTGCCGAGTTAATCTTGGGTATGCAGAAGAAGTGTGCCAAGCTGTGATAAAAAAGTAATCCTGATTTTTTCTCTCCCAACTTTCACAAAGTAAAAATTGTATGTTTAAAAGTTATTTTTGCTATTGTTTTTGACGCCTGCTCCTTTTAGCACGGGAAACTATTCAACAGAGGAAACACACATACAAAAGATAATGACAAATCTTCGCAGGGATCAATCCGTCATTCAATACACAATTCCAGTATTTTTCGTACTATTACAAGGGTCTTGGAGCGATATTCATGGAAGAAAACTGGCACTACTCTTACCTTGTGTTGGGTTTTTCCTACAAGCTGCAAGCCTTTACATGAGCTTTTATTTTGAACACTGGGATGGATACACTATTATTTGGCTTACAACTATTCCTAAGTGCTTGGCTGGCAGCGACGTCACTTTTAGAATGGCAGCACTAAGCTATATTTCTGATATCTCTTTCGAAAACTCAAGAACTGTTCGGACGGGGTTGATTTCTGCGGCATTCTCACTTGGAGTTCCTTTAGGATTTGCTCTTGGAGGAGCAACCGTTAAAGCCTCTTTGAGTCCGAAAATTTCGTTCTTAATCTCCGCGGCAATTTGCATGACGGCATTCTTATTAATCGCCATATTTGTAGACAATCGTCCTATGTTGCCAAAACGGGAAGGAACCTCCTCCTCAAAAAAGGAAGGAAAGAAAACGAAGAGTTTTTTTACGTTATCAAATTTGCGATCTGTTCTGGGGTCCTTCATACTTTCATTTGATGGAATATCCACTAGGACGAGGATTAAAATATTTGTGCTGCTTTTTGCCGTAGTATGCATTAATGCCCCTATTCAAGGTTTTTCTTTTTAAAAATGATAACCGTGATTATTAGAACATTTCTTTATAATTACTAATCTGAGATTATTTAACAGGAGAATTCGGGGTAATGTATTTATATCTAAGGAAAAAACTAGGATGGGATTTGGGTGACTATGGAGTGTTTTCAACATATGTTTCCTTAGTTGGAGTAGTAGGTAATATGCAAAACAGCAACTACACACTACATACAGTATTGTACAAGTTGCATATTTAAAATATAATTCGTTTTGCAGGAACTCTTTTGTCGATGGGATTAATGTGCTCACTTCTGAAACTGCGGGACCCTGTAATTGGATTCATATCCGGTATTAGCCAATTTGGTGGATGCTTCATGTATGCATTTGCATACACCAACTTTATGCTCTATCTCGGTAAATGAGAAACAAGCTTCCTTTTCAAAATACCTGATTATCGAAAATATAAATATAAATCATGTACGCGTACCTGAATCAAGATTACTAATGAACAACTTCATTCCAGTATGCCCAGTGTACCTAGTTTTACCTTGTATTATTGGAATAGCTGTGTACCTCTCTCCATTCTCCCTCCATTTATTAGAACGTTTTTTTTCCTTAGCACCGACAGTCGACTGTCTGAATGGAACCATGTCAGTAATTGCTAAAAGTATTTTGTCGAAGCTCATCTCAGCGGACGAGTATGGAAAACTTTTTTCATTGCTAGCAGTGATTGAGCTCCTTGTGCCACTAGTGTTCGACCCTACTTACAGCATGTTATATCAGCATACGATGGAGTCATTTCCTGGAGCAGTATTTCTGCTTTCAGCGGCAATGACCATTCCACCTCAGCTCACATATTTGTACGTGCTTTCAAATCTTCCTTCAGTACTTTTACAAGCTGTTGCTCCCCTAATGTATAGCAGCTATTCATGTATTATGGAATTTGTGTCGTTTCAAATGGTTCTCACAGGTACTACATGTGCAAGACCCGTAACTCACTTTCTTGTGAAATCACAGAGGATGGTAATGGTAAATCCTCCGCAAGCGCAGAGCATAAAGGAAAATCTGCATACTTGGAGTCCTCCCATAATGACCCCGTGGCGCTTACATCTGCAATTTCAACATCAACAGTAGACACAGTTGTGTATTGACAAGCGACTCGCGACTGTCAACATAAATAATACAAAACCCGTCTTCGGAGTGAGTCTTCCTTCCGTCCATGTCTCACCTGTTGTCAGTATTTTGGTACAAAGACATCCTTTTGTGTTATCAGATCAGTCCCGTTTACATTAGTATTTACCAATCAAGGTTTGAATTTGAATCTACATGTATAATGTATTTATAACATTATTTTAATTTATTTGTAACATTTTTGGCCAGCTTAATTCATATTTACTTCTTGGTCCTGACTGAAACGGTTTTAATCCCTGACGTAATAGACCTTTTAAACTCTATTTTTGACCCAAGTACATAGTATGTACATATATTTACATTGTCTAATTGGCACATGTCTAATTTGAAAATTTGCTGAAAAACGGTGAAAGTGAAAGGTGTTTCAAGAAGAGTAACGATTTCTGTGATAAACATGAAAGTCTTTTTCGAAATAAAACACGACCATGTTAACATTCGTACTAATCTACTAAATATGGCAACCTAATCATATGCAATTAATTACCTATATATTTTGCACACTTGCACACATTCCATAGAAGCTCATAGCCGTCACAGTCACAGTCAACAGTATTTGCGAGCACACCAAACCACGTTACATTCTTGCATCCTAGTTCTATGCACATTTTTACCAGAAAAAGAAAAGATGAACATGAAGGAAAAGAAGACGACGAATCGAGGATGCATATTATTGCATGCATGGTTCATGCAGATGTACACAACTGTGTACCCCACCTGTGTCACTACATACAGCGGTAAACTGATGTCTTGAAGATCCAACATGAGTTCATGTGCACAGTGCAGTTTGTTTTCACCGAACACGCTGTATTGTTGGTGTGATGTGCAACACAGCATTTTAAGGGATTAGTGGTCAGATTTATAGTTGATTTGATGTTGATACATATTTCCTTCCAAGATTGATTGGTCAATTTTTATACGACAGACAGTAATTCTCTTCTTTCCTTATAAAGAAGCCTGCGAATCTTTGTGCGTCATTTACATTTTAGACCAAACGTCTATCGGAATACTTGACATTCAACATGGTTCGAATGAAAATTGATAACCGGATTCGGGTTTTGATAGAAAATGGAGTGAAAACTGGTCACAGGACAATGTTTTGTCTTGTTGGCGACAAGGGCCGTGATCAGGTATGAATAAGATATGCTTGTCTGTCTGCACTGCCACTTGTTGTTTGATGTACACTGAAATAATCGGTTTAAAAAATCCATTTATTTTAGGTGGTTATTTTACATCATATGCTTTCAAAAGCAGAGGTAAAAGCACGGCCTACAGTGCTTTGGTGTTATAAGAAAGAACTTGGTTTCAGCAGGTAAAATTAAACACGAATTTAATTTAATTCTATACATGGCATGAAACATGTGACATTTGTATTTGTTGTTTACTTCATAATTTAGTCATCGTAAAAAACGTATGCGACAGCTACAGAAAAAGATTAAGTCTGGAAAAGTTGATGTCAACGAAGATGATCCCTTCGAATTGTTCGTTGCATCGACAAATATTCGCTATTGCTACTATTCGGAAACGCACAAAATTTTGGGGAATACATTCGGCATGTGTGTGATTCAAGATTTCGAGGCACTCACGCCTAACCTTCTCGCAAGAACAATCGAAACTGTGGAGGGAGGTGGCATTATTGTCATATTACTGAGATCAGTCGCTTCATTAAAGCAATTGTATGCGATGACGATGGATGTTCATGCCAGATATAGGACTGAAGCGCATCAGGATGTCGTTGGCCGATTTAACGAGAGGTGCGATTTATACTCAATTTCATAGTTCAACTTGATATTGCTGGTATTTCACTTTCATTTTTCGTCATTTACTGATTAAAAGGTTCATATTGTCTTTTGGATCTTGCGAGAAATGTGTCGTGATGGATGATAGTTTGAATATTCTTCCTGTTTCGTCCCACGCCGCTAATATTACACCTGTTGAAAAGGATTATAATCAAGTATCAAGTGAAGCTGCTGAGCTGAAGGCTTTACAGGAAAGTTTGCAAGACACCCAGCCAGTTGGCGTTTTAGTTAATTGTTGCAAAACTTTAGATCAGGTAATTACGCCAAGACTGTGAAGTAAAGTAATTTAAGACGGTTATGTTTAATTGTTTTTTTATATTTTTTAGGCAAAAGCGGTTTTAAAATTTATAGATGCAATTTCAGAAAAGAGTTTAAGCGCCACTGTTTCATTGACTGCTGCCAGAGGTAGAGGAAAATCTGCTGCCCTCGGACTTTCCATAGCTTCAGCAATAGCCTTTGGTTATTCCAACGTATACGTAACAAGTCCAAGTCCGGAAAATTTGAAAACATTGTTTGAGTTTATTTTCAAAGGTATGCCCATTCTACATTTTACGAAACTTGAATAGTGTGCTTGTGCTGGTAGTATTGCTAATTTACCCTACGTCGTTCATAGGCTTCGACGCCTTGGAGTATCAAGAGCACATTGATTATGATTTGATTCAGTCAACAAATCCTGAATTTAATAAAGCCATTGTGCGTGTAAATTTCTTTAGAGACCATCGTCAAACAATTCAGGTAAGTTCACATAATGCGCACTTGCACACGCATGGATCCACTCTACTTTAGTTATGCAAAATGATAATGCAAAAATTGTCTTTATTGACTGATTTTGTGCAGTACATTCATCCTACTGATTCTCAAAAGCTAGGACAAGCTGAGTTACTGGTGATTGATGAAGCAGCAGCCATTCCTTTGCCACTTGTTAAAGCGCTGTTTGGTCCCTACTTGATTTTCTTGGCATCTACAATAAATGGGTATGAAGGCACAGGACGTTCTTTATCCTTGAAGCTAATCCAACAACTTCGAGAACATGGTTCAGTTTCTGATAAAAGCTCAAAAACTTCTACCAAAATTTCCGGAAGAAGTTTACATGAGGTGAGTTGCTAGTTACAGTTAACTGTGTTAATCGCTTACCTGTGTCTCATATTATATTGTCATTCGTTTTATTTCTTCATTTATTAGCTAACCTTGGATGAATCCATCAGATATAAACCTGGAGATTCTGTAGAACGTTGGTTAACAAATCTTTTATGTTTGGATGCTACACTTACTCCGCCTATTACTACGGGATGCCCAACACCAAAGGAATGTGAACTTTATTATATTAGCAGGTTAGTAATAAATAATAGGCTTGTGAAGTAGTTAGTATTAATAATTCACATATTAACCACATAATTGTGTGTAAAAATTCTGTTTTTAAAAGGGATACATTGTTCAGCTATCACAAAGCGTCAGAAATGTTTTTACAGCAGATCATGTCCCTCTACGTTGCATCCCATTATAAGGTACCAGTTTCCAACAAAAATAAACTTAAATTGTTTATTCTTTACATTAATTTGATTTTACTGAATCTAATTAATATAACTTAACGACTTTGGAAATTTCTTACTATTTAGAATTCTCCTAACGATTTACAATTGATGTCAGATGCACCAGCACATCACCTGTTCTGTCTTTTAGGACCCGTGGATCCAAATAAAAAAGCATTGCCCGAAGTTCTATGCGTTTTGCAGGTGAGTTGTATAAAATTAAGTTTGATAGTGCATATAGAACGTTGTGCAACTACGATGTGCTGTCTCTTAAATAGGTGTGTTTAGAGGGAGAAATTTCAAAACGGAGCATCAATGACGGACTGCATAGAGGTAAACGAGCATCGGGCGATTTAATTCCTTGGACTGTTGCACAGCAGTTTCAAGACGATGACTTCCCGTCATTATCTGGCGTAAGAATTGTTAGGATAGCCACACATCCAGATTATCAAGGGATGGGATACGGCTCTAGAGCTCTTGAACTTCTTCAGCAGTATTATGAGCTCAAAATGGTAGATATTAATGAAGAAAACAGCACTGTCGTATCCGAGGAAATTGCTTCTGTCGATGATCACGAACTCAGCATTTTGTCCGAAAGAATTGCCCCTAGAAAAAACCTGCCTCCATTATTGTTAAAACTTACAGAAAGACCTCCAGAGTCAATTCATTACATCGGCGTTTCATATGGTCTGACTTTACCATTGTTAAAGTTTTGGAAACGTTTAGGATTATTGCCTGTTTATTTGAGGTACCTATTACGTTAACCGGTTTAAAGTGTTCAATACTATGCTTGTCGTGTTTAATAATATCAATTAATGTTACATTTATTCTCGATTCATTTAGACAAACGGCCAATGAACTAACAGGAGAGCATTCATGTATCATGGTTAAAGTTTTAGAAAGCTCAATTATGCAACGTATGAATTCACAATGGCTTCAGGAATACTTCAGGGACTTTTCCAGACGCTTCATTTCATTGTTGGGATACCAATTTAGAACATACCCTCCAACATTATCGCTAAGTATATTACAAAACAAAAGCCACATCCCACCAGCATCTACAGGTGTGCTAAATAATTTGATTTCCGTATTTTAAATCAACTCTATTTGATATTTTTTTTAAAAGCTTGTGAGTGCTATCGCTTAATTTCATTTTAATGTCGTTTCCAGAAATCGGTCCATCTGAACTTCAAGCTCATATTACACCGTATGATGTTAAGAGACTAGAACTGTACGCTCGAAATATGACTGATTATCATGTAATAATGGACTTGGTTCCAACCTTGGCGAAGCTATATTTTACCAGTAAAATGGGAGACTTACGCATCTCTGCTGTGCAATCGGTATGGCGAAATATAAGTTTAAAGCTATAATTACCTATGTATGATAACCTACTATTGGTTGTCAGCCTTGTCAGTTTTAACAATAATCATCTTTGTCTCTTACAGGCTATTATGCTTGGTTTAGGTTTGCAACACAAAACTGTAGATGAGTTATCGAAGGAGTTGGATTTGCCTGGAACTCAGCTTTTGGGACTTTTCAATCGTACAATACGAAAATTTCTGGATTTTATTAACCGTGTTTTAGAGTCTGCGATTTCAAGCCAGTTAGATACCTTAGATGCTACTAAAAAGACGGCTGACATGCTACCTGTTACCCAAAGTTTATCCAATGAGTTAAATAAAGCTGCCAAGGAATTAAAAAAGAAACAGGATGTCGAACTCCGAAAACTTAAGGATGATGACCTGAGCCAGTTTGCTATCAAAGGCAGTAAAGACGACTGGGTTCAAGCTCTGAATCCCGTAGCAGATCTTCCTTATGTCAAATCTTCAGTTAGTATCAAGAGTGGGGAGAAGCGGTCCGGAGAATTGGAAACGCGTGATAAGAAATCCAAGAAATTTAAGTCAAATAAAAATAATGACAAGGGATTTGGTAAAGGATGGAAGAAATCTGGAAGTAAGCCTGGCTTAAAGAATAAGAAAAACTAGTAATACATATTTTATGCAGTAATGTAGATTATTATTATTTTTTAAAAGCAATAACATGAATACATTAAATCATACATATTTGAGTAAACAATTTAAAATCCAATATTAAATAATAAAAATTCATTCTCACTTGCTTGGACATACATTGGAATGGAACAACAACAACCACGAAATGCAGAAGTAGCCTGATGGTGAGGATCATAGAGATCAAAACAAGACCAGTCATATCTATGGGGTTTATTGTGTATATCTTTGCAGTATCCGATCGATATTATTATTACTCGTGACCCCAAACGTGTAATTTCCAAATATTACAATTACAGAGATTACTGGATTTAATCAACATCACGAAAATATCGATATAATGATACGCTGCATGAAAGATGCGCATAATGTGCAGGTAGGAGAAAGATAAACTTGTTTGGAACCTCTGCAGCATGCGTTATACTGAATCCATGTACTAACGATGTAGTAGCATATCGCGTAAGACGCGTTCTTTTAGTTTTTGTACATACGGCAGGATTTCCAGTTTCATTACACAAAAACAGAGATAGTAAGGCTGCGATGCGATGTATGTAGTATGTATCTTGTCCGAGTTTTCAAGTCGTACACAAGTGGTTCTCCGTAATCAGCTGGAGTGTAAAAAACTCTTCTATGAGAAGCAATAAACTTAATTAATCCAAATCCGTGGATTGGATCATAGCGTTAATAAACATGTAAAGACGTGAATTGTGTAATAGCTAGTCTGAAGATGGGAGATACAAATTTGCAGTCGCCGGCAGACTCTCCAGATGATGCATTTAATGGAGAATCGAATAAAGATTATTCAGCAGTAAAATCCATTAATCTTGTTCCTGTCGCGTCTGTTCAGTCTAATTCAGATCAGTCCGGCAGACCAAGATCAGCTCAATCTGATCACGAAATAGATGCAAGCAAAGATTGTGAGAATCTTTTCAGAAATTTAAACAATGCGAAAAGGTTTGCAGTTGATATTGGTGGCTCTCTTACAAAAATCGCATACTACTCGACCGTTTCCCATCGTCGTCTAAAATCATCATCTCGGGGTTCTCCAGGCACTGGTTCCAATGCGAACAATGATTTTGAATATGAAATATGGGAAGGGGCGAGACTCCATTTCATTAAATTTGAAACCACATTTATTGAGGAATGTTTGGATTTCATACAGAAAAATTTAGCTCCCAGTTTAGAAACCTCCGAGAAAGGCGATGGTACATCCGGAAAATTTATCAAAGCAACTGGTACCCTTCTTGCCATTTTTCTTCTTCTGAGAAACCTGAAATGGTAGTTGTGTGCCAATTGATTAAACATATATATATACATATTTTTCAGGTGGTGGGTCGTATAAGTATTCAAGTCTAATACAGGAGAAACTGGGCCTGACTGTTGAAAAGGAAGATGAAATTTCCTGTTTAATCAAAGGCGCAAATTTCCTTCTGAAAAACGTTCCAGATGAAGCATTTGTGTTTGACAGAAAAGAAAGCCCGCAATGCAAATTTTTATCTGCTGGTCCTGTGATGTTTCCATATTTGCTTGTGAATATAGGTTCCGGTGTTAGCATTCTCAAAGTGATATCGGAAGATAAGTATGAAAGAATTGGTGGCACTGCCACCGGAGGTGGGACGTTTTGGGGTTTGGGCTCTTTGTTAACAGGAGGGTCTGTGAAGGAGTTTGACGAATTATTATCCATGGCTGAGAAAGGAGATCACAGGCATGTTGATATGCTTGTGCGGGACATTTACGCTGGTGATTACGCGAAATTAGGTGTGTACCTATCCTTACTTTCTATTTATTACTTTACTGTCGCACGTCGCACGTCTGAAAAATCTCATGCAACTTCCTTTTTCTAACAGGACTTCCTGGGGATTTAATTGCTTCATCATTTGGGAAAGCGGCTGCTATATGGAAAAGTCCATCAGAATTCAATAAAAATGATGTGATTCGCAGTTTACTATTTACAATTGCAAATGACATCGGTCAAATAGCATGTCTGTATGCGATGCAGCACCAACTAAAGCGAGTGTATTTTGGAGGCTACTTTCTTCGAAATCATCCCTTAAGTATGCATGCAGTCAGTTACGCAATCAAATATTGGAGCAGAGGGTCCGTTGAAGCATTATTCCTTAGACACGAAGGTTATCTTGGTGCAATCGGTGCATTTCTAAAAGGCACTGAAGAGTTAGATACAGATAAGTACTCGTGGCAAGAAAATTTTGCAGGCTCCAGTTCTGGACACCTTCCAGTTTCGAAAGATGGATTTACTGATGCAGAAAATGCTACTGATACCGATAGTGGTACCGTTACTTTATTGCATTTATTTACAAAGGCGTATGCACAAATATAAAATTAGGTGTAATTGGTGATTATGAGGTTTTAAAGCTGTCGGTGCACTGTTGTTACTAGATGCTAAGGCGCACAGTGGTACTCCGGTTGAAGAACAAAAGAGGCTTTTGCGAAAACGCTCAACAGACATTCGCCAAATCAATGTAGAACAGTTAGAAATCGACAGAATGGAAATCGCATTTGGTTTTTTCCCTTTACTAGATTTTAATCACAAGTATTATCCCGATACAATGGATTTAACGAAAGACATTGAAGCGAGGGAGTACTGGCTCAACTGTTTTGAAGGTATGAATTGTGTTTGATAAATTTAAATCCAGGACATATATTTTAAATTTTTATTTTTATAGGTTGGGTGGAAAGAATAACTACATTGGCAATGGAATCACAACCAGACTCTCCCACCAGCACAGATAGAGCTTTGCGATGTCGACGAAAGTTAATTGCCAGATTAAAATATCTGAAGACTAGTCCTTGTGCTTATGGTTTATTAACTGTTCGAAGTCTTTTAGATACCTTTGAACAAAGTTTAAGGGAATATGACTTTCCAGATCCGTAAGCACATTTATTTTGTGAAATTATTTTATGATCTAAAAATAAATTAAATTTTACCCAAATTTGACTCTTTTAAAAAGTTAACTATGTCACAGATACTGGAAGCAAAAGCGCACTGAAAATGCAGCAGCTCTACTTGAGCTTCCTAAACGGCTTGCTTATCTAGACAAGCTAGATTGGAAGGCTCGACAATCTGAACTCATTTGGGGTGTACTTGCTGGGAACGTGTTTGATTGGGGCGCCAAAGAAGTTCGGAATTTGCTGGAAGGTCCAGATCAGTTTGGGTTCAACGAGGCAATGAATCAACTACAACAACGTCCTTGGCTGGTTGATTGTCTTGATGAATGGATTCAACGTTTGAAAGATCCCGCCAAAGTTCACAAATGTGCTGCGATCTTTGTTGACAACTCTGGATTTGATTTTATTGCGGGGATTTTACCCCTTGTGCGAGAGTTTTTAGCAAGAGGCACAAAAGTAAGTTAGGTATAATTTATTTCTGGCTGTGTTACATTTATGGATTTATAACAAATAACTTTTATACATGTTATAGGTGATTTTATGCACGAATTCGAATCCTGCTGTTAATGACATGACTTATGGAGAAATGGTCAGTTTACTGAGGGAAGCATCTAAAGAGTACTTATGGTTGGAAACTGGCCTTCGTGAAGGTTCATTAAAACTTGCTGCTACTGGTCAAGGTTCGCCCTGTCTTGATTTGTCCCGAGTGTCACAGGACCTAATAAATTTGGTTATTCAAATGAAGACCGATTTGATAATAATAGAAGGCATGGGTAGAGCAATACATACCAATCTTTATGCAAAGATGAATTCTGAGGTTATTAAGCTGGCTGTTATAAAAAATAAATGGCTGGCCCAACGTTTGGGTGGGGAGCTTTTCTCTGTGGTATTTTCATATGAATCGTAACTCGTTTACAGATGTTATACTCCAAGGGTGTAAACATATAGTATATTCTTACTCTGTATTACTGTATTACTCTGTATGTGTACCAATATGCCAGATATTTTTTTAAGTCTAAAAGTCTGGGGAAAATAAATAATTACATAACATGTAAGGAAATTAGTGAGAAATAAATATTACGAGGCATTACGGATATGAAGGAAGCAATAAAAACTCACTTAATTTTAACAATAAGAGCTCACTACGTGCTATCAATTATTTTAACATTAAAATTAATGATATTGATTAGAAATGGGCGGCGAAGGTCGGGGTATCAGATATATAACCAATGCCAAACGGTGTCGCGCAAATGATTTTCACACAGCTCATAAACTTCTCCTTCATGGAATGCCCTTTAATGTATTAATATATATAATGGCATTCCATTCTACGATGCATTCCGAACTAAGAAGTAATTAGTATCTTTTTGCATTGATGGTATTCTTTGAAGATTGACGCATAATGCGGAATGAATGAACAAGATTTGAAACAACGTTATTCCAGCATCATCGTCAATCGTCGTTAGCAAGGCAGACCGAAAACAGAAGTGGTACATTTTAAGGTCTAAGTATTCTTTGTAGCAAACTAAACAGAAGCAAGTATGAAAGAGACAAACCCGAAATTATTTCTCTTTCAGAAAAAAAATATCTCTTCTGCACAATGTGCCTGAGTCTGCTGTACTTGTACGTTTTGACGGTTTGACATTGACTATGCATCTAAAACGCGTTCGTTTACTGGTTTACTACACACAAAAAAGTCAACTGTATTGTGCAGGTAGTTGAATTGGTCCAAATGAGATCGAGAGTTTTGTATTTTTCTATTTCTGGCACCAACGCCAGACCTACAGAGAACAACTTTCGGTTCTTTTGTGATACGGAAATCTACTTTTCCTTTGCCAATTCAGATAAATAAATACCTTTAGTTCAATTTAGAGAACGCAAATTAATTTTATGATACACCTAACTCATATATACACTAATATGTATCTACCACAGTGTACAACAACTCTTCATTTAGGAATTTCTTTGTGTGTTTGCATTACTTTTGCAAACAGAAATTTGGACTTCACCGTCATCATGATTTTAAAACATTTGATCAATTACCAGCCAAACTAGCATACGGTCTAAATTTATTTCACAAAGAAACACGAACGGAAAGGGAATCGAGTCTTACTTTGACTTGGCTTTATTCCTTTATGAGATCCTTTGAAAATGAAATCCGACCTAGAAGTTTAGTTTTAAAAACACAAGCTCTCTCGTGAGGGTATAAAACTCGAGATTCTATGTCAATACAGGTCGCATTTAACATCAAAGTCAATGTTGCATCTGTGTAAAATCATAATGCACACTTTAAATACATATACCTATGTGAAGTTCATATAGCTTTTGCAGCAATTAAACAATTCTTCCTTCCTATTTTTAACAAAAGCTGGTTAGCGGCTAACAAATTACTAGATAAGCTAAACGCCATGCATGTACATGTGATTGAATAAGAGCTATATAACGCATCATAATCACAGGATTATGATTTTGTACATAGTAATTCCAAATCTTAATGGTCATCAAGTGTGCATCTGATAAGAGATCTGAAACTTTTGTACGGTGAGATAAAAGAAACACAATTAAATGATTCGATGGCTTGCCGCCATGAAGTGATAATATTAAATATCAAAGAACTACTTGGATGTGCTCTTATACGATGCTACCGTGTCTTTTTGAGCAAATAGCTCACTTGCATTAATTATACCATACATAACGCGTTAGTTTTGAAGGTTAGCAGAAGTGAAGTCAGCAAAGGATGCTTTTAGTGAAAAATATTCAGGCCCGAAGTGCAAGGAAATAGATTTGGCAAGCTACTATTGAGTTTCTGGCTTGCGGATACGCTAATTATAGGTTGTCACCATCATCATATCGTAGAAATATTACAATAATCTTTACAGCTACTTTACCAGCTATAGTACCTAAAAATGTAAAAGTTAGTTAGTACAACCAAAGTGCCTAAGTATATTAATAATTATGCTACTAATATTGAGACTTCCAGTTTTTGAAGCACATTTACCTTAGTTCATCTGAGACATTTACGTTTAAATTCACAGTCTACCAAATTTTTAAACATTGTTTAAAGGGACAAACAAGAAGGGACGATTTTTAAGCATACTATAATATAATATCCACAGAGATTACTATCCGTGCACACTACATAGTACCTATCCGATGTTTACATATTTACGATTAATAAACCTAATCTGACAGGCAACAATAGGATGCTGCACAAACTCACGCATAAGTATCATACAAAGGGAAATTACGGTGTTTTGTAGTTGGATTTAAATATTTTCGAAACTACTATAAAACATTCATGGGATTTTAATGTGCACGTATTATGATTACCATATTACCTTTGTTACGTCGCCGCACAAACCATAGTTGAGTTGCACGGTCATGTTACATGCCCGCACGTATGTACGTAGTTACGTACATTACGAATTAATGTAATGTGAAATAAAGGGAAAATTGAAGAAAAGGATTTAAAATTTACGACAGTTTGGCCTATGGTGGACAGTCGATCCGTTCATTGCTCTAAATTCTTTCTTGGTGGCTGTGAGGNTAGTTACGTACATTACGAATTAATGTAATGTGAAATGAAGGGAAAATTGAAGAAAAGGATTTAAAATTTACGACAGTTTGGCCTATGGTGGACAGTCGATCCGTTCATTGCTCTAAATTCTTTCTTGGTGGCTGTGAGGAAACCCGGATATATGAGTCATCACACTATAAGCTTCAATTTGCGTCATAACACTCCTAACCCAACCCAATGTAATGGGCAGTCCCACACTAGAATTTCCACTTTCTTCAACTTTAAGTTTAATTATATGCAGCGATGATGTCCTCTTCTACAATCCAAAATGCACTCCTTCATTCATTGTTAAAACTCACCTACACGTTCAGTCATTGTGATTTTTATTGAATACTGTAGACTGTAAGGTCTTAACAAACCTATGCTTACAATTACAAGGGAACTGAAATACCTACATAATAACAATACCTCTAGCGACGTGTGCTCGTCATCTTGTTTTAATGATAAACGCCTTTATATTGTGATAGTATAATACAAACTCTTAAAAATCAACGGTTGGAGTTGTAAATGTTGCATCAAAGTGCATTTTGTAAAAACCAAAAGTTAAAGTCGCAAAGTGATTATTATTTATGCATGATGAGGATCACTTGCTAAAAGGATCCGTATCCGTTTGTGCTAAAATAAATAGCAAATGCTTCGCCATTTAACAACGCAAATCTTTGATTTTAAGGTACATTAGCTCCGAATTGTAAATGTTTAAAAATATACAGCAACCGACACTTCGAATAAATAAAACCCTTGTATAATGTCATTTCCTATTTAGTGTTCATCAAACTTTATTTCCATTCGCATGCACTGCAGTCGATACTATATGCAAAGGAGAAAATGGGTTTTAAATCAGTGTATAGTGTGTGAACAGTGATAATATGCTATTTCGCATAGTTGGTTTTTAAATTTTAAGAGAAAATTTGAACACACTTACTTTGTTCAAGAGGAAAAGTGGCCATTTTATAATTTTCCAGCAAATATTATTTTTGCAAACTTATTACTGTCAACAATCATTAGTTGCGTCAACAAGGACATTCACTAGTAAGGTAAGGACAAAAAGTTTCTGCAACTAATTGTACGTTGTTATATCAGCTTTTTTGTTAACAAATCATTGTGGTACAGGAGGTTAGAGGAGACTTTGTTATTTAAAATGGATTCATAGATTGATTTATAATTACATTTCGTACATATATTTATTTGAATCCCTATCATATCATTTTAAACTTTCAGCGTGTGAATGCTATGCTTAAAAATCATTCTACTGTAAAACAAAATTCGTTCCAAATTGAGAATTTTCCTTCTGCTTTACAGCAACAAAATATTTGACGCATAAAGGTGACATTTTTCAAGGGGGAAGGAAAAATGGGACAGTCAAGCATAGATCTACTAGATATGTTTCACTTGTCAATCACCGCAGCCAGATGATATATTAGGTTCACGAATTTTTTTAAAAGTAGGCTTTGAAATATAATCATATTCCAACTTAAAACTGATTTTCCAGACAAGGATGAAGGATGTATTTGAATATCGTAAATCAATTTATTTGCTGAGGTACATAAGTAATTGGCAACACAGAGGTTGTTTGGCGGTTTGTAGTTCAGTCAATCCAATGCAGTTAGTTTATTTTTGAAAACTTTCGTGAGATTATTACCCTTGTCAAGAAATTGAAGATATTTGACGGATAGAAATACTCGTATTCTTAAAATAATATGATACAAAAAATATTGGAAAGTATGCTTATTATTACACCAAATACTATGTACTCATCTCATCCCTTTACAAGAAGAAGAAACGGTTTCGTTGGCTTCTGAGTGAGTCCACTGATGGCCAACTTGATAACGTTGAAAGGTGACAAGGCCGACTACTTTAGGATTACATCGTGTTACAATCTCCAAGTTCTACATCTATTGTTGTATACGTTGCTTTCTTTTCTCTCGGTGATGCGCCCTAACATTTGGGATATTGCATTATGCTAATCCCATCGAGATGCTCGGACCGTGTCTTCAGTTTCCCTTTCAGTTTTCTTTCATACGTTCACAATGAATTGGAACTTGTACCTATTTTGAGAATATGTCAATATCATGCTCTCCTAATTTCGTTAAGAGCATTTTCTCAAATATTTGGAAAAGGAAAGGGGTTTGGTCAGGACTTCCCAGAACAGGTTGTTGTCAGTCTCACTTTTGATGTGTCGACAAGATAAGAGAGATTTAGTTTTTCTTAAAGACGTGTGGCAACAGTTATTAACTGAACTATGACCAGTAGAAACTGAGGTCTAGTTTCATGCATGAACGAAACCATATATATCTTAATGTACTTGCCTACCCACTTCGTAATTATAGATTTTATATAATTTTTAAGTTCATTTGCAAAAACAATTAATTCTGGACAACATCAGGTAAAATTACGGAACTTATTTTATTTCTAAGTTTATCTGATACATAGGTGAAAGGGAAACCAAACAGGTGTAACAATAGAGTTAAATCTAGTGGCACGTGAGTCATTTCGTTCAGCTCATAATCAAGTATAATACAAAATATTTATTTTATTTTTACAATCCCCCATAAATTTCTTTCAGAAGAGAAAGCTTTCTTGAGTTGACAGCTACATTTAAACAAATTTAATAGTGCATGCAGTAAATATTTACGGCTGGAAGGAACTGTGCGTTGTCCTATGAATACCTTTCATTTCAATTCCTTATCAGCATTTCAATCTGACGTTTGATACAGATAGGCTGAATTGTGATAGGTCGTGTCTCATTTAAATCGTCTTTGTCAGTTCAATAAGTGAGATGAAATTACTTCCATGCTAATTGGATTTTCAACAATACTTCTCTCGTCACCTATAGGGCACTGGGACTAGGTTAGGACATATTTTGAAAACATTATTCTGACATTAAGTAGGTCAGTCAATTATCATGTAAGCACACAGCTCCCGAGTAAGCAATAAAAAAGAAGAAAGTAAATTGAAAAACATTACAATGTAGCCTACCATCAGAGTAAAATCTTTTGTTTTGAAATTCTCCTCTCAAACCCAACGAAGCTTTGCAGTTTTTTTCTTCTGAAGGCATCATTATCGTATTAGTCCAAAAGCAAGAGAGCTCCGAAATTACTCATAAAAGTTAACGTCAGTAAATCTGATTTTTTAAGAATCCCATCAAAGTCATATTTTACTCTCCTTGCTGATCCGTCCAAATATTCTTTCCCAACAAATAATGAAATGAATTGGGTGCAACCTTCACGGAATTATGGTTTCACGGGCATAGAAAGTTATTTTTTATCTGCATATGGGAATCCTGAAACCGTGCCATCATCATTTATCATAACATAAAACAAAATGCTTAAGCCTTCACGAAATAACTTACATTTTCCCTGTAACGTGTAATAATGAGTAATAATATTGGTGCAATGCTCATTGTTTGAACCCAGTTTTTCAACATATTCACATATGGGACATACTGTCTCAAGAAGGAAAAAAAGGAAGCCAAAAACCAGTGATAATTCACATAATTTGGGAGAAAGATAAGAATGGGCTATAGGAACATCTCTGACTCGCTGAGCAAGTGCATGTAAGAATTGTAAACAAGAGCAAAAAGAAGTGAGGAATATAATGAATCATAAAGCACCCAAAAATAATAACAATAATTGCATGGACTGCTTACTTTACTTCACTCACTGGCTCACTCAACTCACATTTATGAAGTAAAAAGATGCTTTGCTATATCTCAGGGGAAAGAGCACCACCAACATATGTACCACCGCGTAAGTGAACAAAGAAACATTAAGACTGATAATGAATGAATAGGGAGACTCAATGGATGAAGATGTGTTAAAAGTAAACTGAGCACGATTTTACACCCTCATTCCGACATCCCAAATCTTTAGGAAGTTTATAATGATGAATGCGGTTGTGCAGAGTGAGCATGTGTCCTTAAAGTACCTTCCTGTATTATACCTATCAGCTATAAGGTAATCGTAGCCGTTTCGCGGATATGATTAGGAACATTAAGCTGTGGGTTTGCTCCTACTTGTATGTAGTCGAGGTAAACTGCACACATGTGATATTTATGCACTACTCACCCTCATTTCCCGAATTTACTGCCAAAATCCTGATTTAACAATGAATGCGCAACGTGGTTTATGCTCAGATGATAGAGATGATGATGCTGTTTTTTATAAGCTTAGGTATTATATGATGATGAGGTAGACTGTAGTATTACGAATGCATTAATTGTATCATATCATCGTTGCATCTTCTCAAGAAAATTATTGCTGAAGTAAACGACGTACACGTATAAAAGACATGAACATAATCAGGGGAATCGTCACGTTCAACGGAATAACGAAATAACGATGTTAGCCTGTGAAAAAATCCTTCAGTATACTTGTGTATTCCCTTCAGACTCATTCGTACTAGCAAAAAAACTAATTGTATATAGGGTCTTTATCATGTTGATTATCATTAAATTTAATAAATAAATTCACAGGGTTCATCATTTCTACCGTACAGTTAGCTTATCGATTCGAAATCAAGGTAAAATTAGCTAGCTGCTGTTGAGTATTCTTTAGCACAACATCGAGGAATGCAGATATCTAGCTAAAAAGTGTTTACCACACCAGCCCTAACCTAATCCTACTAGTTCCCACTCGCGGTTCAATAATTCCCTGTCGGTTTACTAATTGTGCATCGTCACATCATATAAAACACATTGAACACACAACATCGATACTTTCTTCGTTACACTTGAAGCGTTCAATAAGAAGCTACTCGTATACAATAATATTTGGAGAAAAAAACTAACAAAAACTGTGTTAGTAGTGTCGTCTGTAATTTTTGTCATTTCTTTGTCAGGTTGTGTAGGTAGACACGCACAAAACGTACTACTTCGAGAGCTACCAAATATGTAGTAGAATTTGTTCGTCCTTTATGTTTGTATCACTTCAATAGCGGAACAAATTGGCATTTCCGTTATAAGACATAATAATGATGGTATAACAATGGTATAGTTTCAACCATCATCCGTCGTTTCTGATGTCATTGTGATTCACTTGTAGCTTCAAGTCATGCTTCTGTGTCACCTGTATGCGTATCTGAGACAGATACATATTTAATTGATTTTGTTTCAGTTTTCATTTTCGTTTGTTGGGTAATTTTTTATTTTCAATTGTTAGGTTAGGTATTTAAATGCAAATGATACAAATGCAAATCTGTAGATAACAATTGAATGATCATGAATGACATGCGTCGTCCATTTCGTATTGCAAAATCGCAGGGTAGGGTTCAGTAAATCTATTGAATATCCAAAATATTGTGCAATATAGTAAAGGGAAAAAGGATAAAAAAATCTAAATGCTAATACTGACATTAAAGTAGCCACCGACAAAGCCGAGAGCAATTGGAGCAATTTCAAATGCTGTAAAGGAAGACAAATAGCTAAGTGCGGAAAGTACCTTAAGCATAATACTTTTTATTGAACACGGATCTTCAAAATAACTAGCAATAGAATGAACACGAATACATAAGTATATTTTTAATGCTCATACTTAGATTTGAATAGACAGGTGAATTTTGGATGTGTACCATTATGAAATGGGATTTCAAAGGGCGGATATCATTACTTATTCAGGGAGGAATGTACTCTTTCTATCATTGTGGAACAACTTTCTCTTTCCATACGCCATTATTGAGCTTACGTGGACAGAGGCATATAAAGTTATATTACTGCCATTACAATTACCGTGTCTACCATCTACAATAAAAATGTAATGTATCGTTCTTTGATAGGACAGTACCTTTCTTATAGTTGCTTTCGCTTATCTAATCGTTTTTATTGGTTCTGGTTGTAAGTATTCCTGTGCAAATAATATTAAAACAACTATTTTTAGCAATTTTAAATATATTGCTTCATGACTCTTTATTCCCACTAAACTAAATTCTACTCTTATTGAATATTCAAAATGTGTGTTATATTTAGCGGACACTTAAGCCGGATTCTAGGAAGACTGCATTCTGCATTAATATTATTACCAAGAACAATTTGTTATTTTAACATACTATAATTAACAGCAGCTTACGATATTTTGTAGACCTCAAGATTGAATGCCTTACAAGTGCAATTAAAATCGACTTGTTACTAGCTATCACATATATCGTGCGAATAATTTTTGGCAGCAATATAATTATAATAGGCATAGTGAAACAATGTGGATCTGACTATTGATATTGATTAAATTACGTCTCTCAAGCAGCAAACAAGGTATAAATATACAATCATGATCATCACGAGATTCACGAGTGTTATTCTTGTTAGTTCGTTTATAGTCATGAATGAGTACGATAACGTGCATATCCAACAGTGCACGAGTTTAATGATCAATGCAGGCATTCGGCATGAGTTTCTTGAGTACGTAATAAAAATGAAAAAGTCTGCTGCCCACACCTCACCACCTGTTGTTAAAGCTTGATGCAAACTTTGCATACCTTTCGAGTATTTGTGCTGTCTCATTCACGAAAATATCGTTAACTGTATTTTGTATTTGTAACCTCTCTCGATTTCACTTGACTTGGCATTGGCGCATATACACACTTTCTGCTCAGCCGGAGCACGTAAAGTCAACCGGATATTCACGATTTTGGTCTCCATCGTAGGTGAAAAATGAGGCATGTGCCCAAGTAGCAGGAGTAGAAAGAAAAATGATTGCAATGCCAATTCTACAAGTGACAGGATTAATGTGATACATTTTGCAGAGTGCATTTTGAGATGCATACACCCGCTTTTCATTTTTCTTTCTAATTCACCAGCCCGAGATCCCTGATCCCGTCTACAAGGATGGGCGGAATGACCACTTTATTGTTCTTTTTTATTGATGTTTGAAATGTAATTTCTATTCAGTTCCCTTTACAATCGTTACTTGACCGAGAAAAGGAAATCCACTCTCACGTCTGTTTTCTTTGTACCTATTTTCAAGGCAAGTGCCCCTCTGTAACATCAACATAAAAGCATTTTTTATTATTTTTTGGACAATGCAAAGTTTGAGTATATCATTATAATCAGACTTAAGAAAATGGAAGTGATTTTTATGGCATGCACTCATTTCCTCGGGTTTGATCTTTGTTAATCCTTTAGGCACTATTGGATTTTAATGTGATCTCAATGTCATTATATGCGCAGTTCACTTTCTACAAACTGACAAATTGTGAATTGTTTCAAAGAAATTTCTTGTTTTTTTGCAATATCATTAAACGTGATGTTCTGAAACAATTGCTTTATTTTGCCCCAAATCCTTCGAATGTGCTTAATGTCATTTACCTTAGTACCTATTTTCTTTTCAACTACTGTATATTTGAATTCTCGCTGTACAGATTCGTGTAATAATCATCGAAATTTGCTAAAGTAGTGGCAGCCACTCCCTATCAAGTCCTGCTGTGATGCATTTTCGCAAAATCCATTCGTTGAAATTAGGATTACGAAAGTGTTTTAAGAATTAAGGGCAAAATGGGAATTTATTTATGACTCAACATAATGTAATAATATACATCCTTACACCGATTCTATATGTTGTACGCAAAATTTGGGTTTAACTAGTTACGTAAAAGAAATGTCTACGCAAATTCCTGCACATCACCAAATGTCAAATCTACGCAATACTTTGCAATTAGGCATAAACGCAAATCCGGTTCATTTGCTCTACCTCCAATTAGTCACAGGCTTCGCAACTCAATCCCTCAAGCAAGTCAATATTCCCTCAACCATATCCGGAATAAATCGTTTAACGTTGTGGGACCAAACGCATTTCTAAAGATAAATTAGATTAGATTATTCAATTTATTAATCTGATGAAAGAATAAACGCATGTAAAGAGGGTTGACAACTGGATGTCAGTTAGATTTTGTTGGATTTTTAAAGGTACGTACAGTAATACATTCATTGGCTGAGCTACTGTACCAACTTGTTGCTCGCTATAAAATATATATTTTTCCATGCCTTAAAGTAATATATCAAAGCATAAATCTGTATTTAAAATTACTACAATCACTGAACACCTACGGCCAGTTTAGGGCAGTAAGTATTAGTATTAGTATATATTTATATAAATCATATACCTATCCAATCGTAGTAACATCCTGTTCGAGCAGTCGGTTAAATTACTGTAATATTAAACAGTGCTGATTTGATTCGTATAAGCAAATATTTTGCAGGTTCAGTGACAAAACAGTTTGTGCAAAATCTAAAATTTTGCAAATATGAGTATCCTGTACACAGACTTATATGAAGAAGCTATTTTGACCGTATATAGAGTCCAAAATATACTTCATAGATTCATGCTATGGCGTGAACATATTAATTTCGTGCCTATGGCCAATACCATCAACCCGTAGTAATGCAATCTATTCGAAAATTGAAGCAAATATGATATGATACGAACGAATATGTTACGCTCAGCCTCAAAGTTTTTACGCAATGTGAATCCAATCCTATATATATATTTAGCATCCGCCTTATTACTGCAGTTGCAACTGTTTCACTGTACCGAGCCAAAAAAGGATTAGAAAACAGAAAGCAAAAAAAGCGGAATTTCAATGAACCTCCTCTTTAGTTTTCTGCCTCATCTTGAGGATTTCAGCTTCCTTAATTAATTTACTGGTGTTGTGAAATAAAGCCTATGTACGAAAGAAGATGAGCTGTTGGGTGGTATGTTTAGCAAGATGAAACTGGGGGCTACATTTGTCTGGCTGTGTAATACTGCAATGGTCCTCCAAATCCAATGACCTCATTGCTTAAATGCTCATGGGTGCATCAAAAGTTGGGCAAAATCTAGGAACTTGTGCATAATATATGCATTTCACATATGAATGTGACTACCTTCATCGTACAACATCACCACTACCACCACTGCTTTTCATATTTAATGATAATAAACAATATGATAATGATGTTACACATCCTCTTTTCTCTGCAAAATACACTTTAAAATAATAAATAAACACGACTCAAGCGAAACTCTGTGTTTAACAATTATAACAAAGTTTTTACGCTGAAATGATGAAGATGCCCAGTGTATGATTTCGAGAAATTCAAGACCACTATGAAACTTTTGACTGATGTTGCATACGACGAAGTTGTGTACTTCTTAAAGAAGTCCGACTTTGATGTACTAGGGTAAGACCAAAAACTTGAGATTTGACATTCACGACGGGAGGAGGCAGTCAGCAAATATATCATAAACGTAATTCCATCATGAATCAGATTAAACTTCATCGCAATGATTTTAATTACTGCTTTTCTACCGATAACAGTTGTGAGAGCTTTAAATACTTTGTGCTCATGCATGTTATTTAAAGCTGCGAATGCTCATACATGAAAAGGATACAGAAGCACCTAATTTCTCCTTGTAAACAACTTTGCAGTATTTATTCTTGTCAAAAATGCTCCATATGATGATATCCTTCAGTTTTAAAGTATGTAAATTCTGGTAATTAATGTCATTTTGTAGACACACATTTTTACAGTTACGCATGTTATGGCTTATGTACACCAGGATAAAGTAGAAAAGATAAAGCCTAATTCCTAAGGCATTGACTGAAGGAAAGAAGACAATATAAAATTAGCTAGAGAACAAGCCAAAGGCACCACCAACACTGTCATCATACATCGGGTAAGTAAGCCAGGGAAGATGAAGAGGCTTGTGATTAGGTTTTAAACAATGGAATGAAGAGCAGAATCATAAAAAAATTGTTATGTTACGTTTGGATTATACCCACGGAAAGTAGGTACGGTACGATGATCACAGCATTCTGCGTGCCTTAAATCAAGTGTGCATTGAAAGCTTAAATTATTTTTTGTATTCAATTGGTCATCATCGTAAAGTAATTCATGAATCAAATGGCTAAAATTTGTTCGAGGCTAACGCAGTTTTCCCTGTTAAGTGAGTCAGTCCGAGCTGCATGCTTTGTGATAGATAATGGTTAAAAACAATGATCTTGAATTCCATTCATAAACTGACAATATTAGTGCATTTGCCGTTTGTGTACGAATGCACTAGTGCATTCCCAAATTGCATCGGAAACAACAAAGGTAATGTAATGTAAGAGTAAAATGTTTTGCCAAAGTTAAGGTTACCCAAATATAATGGGTTTGGAATTTGGATGAGTCTGCAAACTATATAGCTGAAAAGTATATAAGCAAGGAAAAAATAACTTGTCGTTAATCTACCTTAAGACAAGTCTACTGATGCATATTAAGATAAATTCTAGAAACAATCACGTGCGTAAAATTATCGCGGTGGCACGACGCTACATCACAATATTATAAAGCAGTTGCCCATGCTTGTCTATACCTGAAATAATAAATCTACATTAGAATTTTTAAGATTTTACAAGAGAAGACCCATAGTTTTAGTGATCACCTAGTCCACTTTACATTGCATTCACGTAAAACCATTTTTTATTTCAACAGCTTTTTAGTGGAAGTGGAGATAAGATACAGATACAAAAAGTGTCCTTCCTGCCTGAAAACCTTGGATTATAATGTGTTTCTGATACTAACAACATATAGCACACGCCATACGCCACACAATACGAGAGAATTCGTGTGAGCCCATCGAAATGACGTTAAAATGTAATTACCATTGTTATTCGCACTAGCCACACAAAACTGAGGATCTCTTGATGAATTGTCGAGGTGCATGGTGCAAATGTATATTATGCATACAAGACATTTTTTTTATATTCTGACTAAAAGTGGAAGACTTATTCTGTGCAATGTAAGGGTGTGCACAATTTAAGGTGCGGTCGTATCACCAGCTTCCTTTCAGTTTCTTCCTGAAGATGAATAATAATTGACGCGTCATAAAAGTTATTGTTAATTGCAATTATGTACTTTGTCTCAAGCAGCATTTTGGTCCAGTGGTCAAGCATGATGATGAGGGATGATCGCTGCACATTATGCGTACATGCTGTTCATGATTTATGGTCTCACAGCCACAGAGATGGATACGTTATGGGTGAACAGAAATGTGGATTTAAATGTTTTTTACTGATGAGTTATGAGATGATCTGGTGGTATATTACCTTGAAATGAATCATATTATCTTGTTATCAACTTATGTTTGTCCATACATCATGTATGCATAAGAAATCACGATTACATTCTCATGTCTTGTCACAATAACGCATGCAAAAAAATTACCAGAAATTGTAATCAGCCTATATTTTCCCCTAGATAATCATTCACTTGCTTACTCACAGTGAATACCTACCTTCTACATACCGGCAACCACTCAGTGAGACAAAAGCCCCAAATTTGAAAAAATGTAGCCCATATTATACAGAAATTGACTTTGTTTTTATTAGATACAACTTTGAACATTATATTCTTGCGGTTGTTTGCGCGTAATTTTGAATACGTGTAAGTCTCTCAGTCAGAGGATTTGCACATACCTTTTGGAATGATTATGTTTTTAGGTCTCTTTGTTCCTATTCTCTCGTTCATCATATAATCCTAATTCGTGTGTCTCATATAAGTATTATTTCTGCATTACACCTGCAATTTTATGTAATATTAGTACAAGCGACATATATTTCTGTTGGTATTTTTTCCTGAAGATGTTACGTGTATTGTGTATGTTAGAAGAGAGAGACTCGTGTCTGATGTATCCTCATTGGCACATTGCCGCTGTCATAACGTAAAAATGACAAGGAGATGCGACCAAGTATAACTATAGTCATGTACTTCTGCACATTTCTATTGCTTCTAGATGTATGTTCTAGGTAGATGTACCTAGAAAAAAGAGGGTTTTTGACAATTTTTATAGCTTTATGTGCATTGCAGAAAACCTCAGGCAGGCATGATCCTTTTGTTCTAGAAAACGAATCAACTGGGTTGACATATTCCTACATTTCATTATTATCATTACACATTTTCACGTAATAATAATTCTATAAAGACCATGCAATTGCACCACAAACATTTTCAAATGGTTGTAGAGTTTTCAAGTTCTTCAAACCCTTCAGATAAGTTTGTATGCAAAAGTCATACGTGAAAATTCACCAATGTTTACTCGGGCTTCAATATAAAAAGGGCTTATTTTTAATACAATAATTCCGTCGTCGGTGGGGAAAAAATGCCGTGCTAGTCTTCTTCTCTCAGCTCTGTTTACGCTACGATGATGATGCTGAGAGAGAAGAAGTGCCATGTTTCAAACTTATTAAGAGAAAATTTTACACAAAATAGTATCACAAGCATCAGCATGGTTCAACGTACGTATTTATGATTATTTATTCTACTGGGTCATGCCAAGTAAACTAACCAAGTGACACTAATAAGGTCAGCCAGTGGCAATGAAACTTTATTCAATTCATCTCCACCGGAAACATCCTGAAGACAAAAGCGTATAGCGGAGAGGCAGGCTAAACATGAAATGTTTTAAGCGCTTTTAAGCGTCTAAGAGGCTGTAAAAATGAATGGCAAACAGTTTGGAACACTTGGTCACTGTTCACATTGTTGTGGTAAAGAATCTTGCATTGCAACTCACGTTTTTTTTATGCGTTTCTTTAGGATAAATATTAAATGATGAATAAGGAATGCTATATTCATTGTACTATGCGAGCAACCTAATGCACGAAGACATAGTACGTAGGTATGAAAGTCCTCAGCTCATATTTTGCGATATAAGGCTGATTTAAAGCTACAGCTAGGGAAGATTGTGAAGATTTTTTTATACATGATGAGTGTTCACATTTTAGCTGGCGTTAATTAAATGAATAAATTAAAATGCATAAGTACACACCAGACCCATGAAGAGTATGACTTGATAATGAAAAATGCACTTTCCTTTCGGCCTACGTAGTTTGTATGCTGATGTAAAACACGGATCAAGATTTCCCCAAAGTAATCAGTCTACTATTCTAAAGTGAATACGTAGAAGGTAATGTGATGCACAGGTTGATCATGTAAATGTCGTGGTGTGTACAAGTGAAGGCAAAATCAGTGAGTCGTATTTTTAGAATAATAAATAACAAGCATCTTTTCTTCACATAGAACACAGGAAGAATATGTCTATATGAATATTGTAGTGCTACGATCATCATAAAATTATTAACCCTTCTCAAAAGTAAGAGAAGCCAAACGAGCCAAACAATAGAGAATGGAATGGTAAGTGAGTAGAAAAGTTTGAGAGTAACAATAAAATTTACTTTATCATTCAATGTATGAACATGTGTAGTGGTGGAGAGATGCGAGATACAATAATATCCTTTCCATTGAAAAGAAAAAGGAACCAAATTAAGACCCTAATGGGGTATATAAGAGATGAATGCATTTTGTATGTATATGATGCATTTCACCTTTCTTGATATGATATGATATGTTACTTTAGGGATTAAGACTAGGATTTGGACAGACTGACACACTACCCAAGTAACGGTATTCTTTCGCGTCTTCACTTCCACACACACGCTTTTCTATAAACATACACGCACAAATGTACAAAATAAATGTCCGTACGTTGTACTCTACGGAATCCGCATCAAATGAGCTTGCCATTGAATGGAAAGTATGTAGGCAAGCATTGTTATTATTAGGTGGATATCGTGCAAATGTATAATATGCACTTTTCCATTTTCCATGCTTACTTTACTCTTTATTAACTCTTGATACTACTGAACTGAATGCTAAATAGGTACCTAAGCATGTGTGGTCAACTACATATACGTAGTATTCTGCAAACAGGACGACATAACAAGATGTAACAAGGTCTGTCCCTACTTTAACGTTCTGCAAGGCGTCATGTACCCCTTAAATAAACTCACAAATAGCGTTACTGTCCAGATACACAGTATTCCTTATTGTTAACTAGCTATATGACTAGATGTGTGAGAGGAGTTTGGGTAAGCGTTTGTGAGTGAAAACTGAAAACAATCTTCTGCAGTATGTAATAAGAAGTGCACATAGTGCGTAGCATACACGAGGGGAGCCCTTTGTTTAACTCGGTTTGTTTCCGTCGCCGCAAATCTATACACACGACGACTGGTATTTAACTTACTTTTTGGGTTTAAATGAAAAGCTGAGTGTGCAAGTATTAAAAGCATCATCACCATAGTTTACACTACAGTTTGCATGTAGGGCACTAGTGTGCTTTTCTTATCCCTTCTGTACCTCTTTCAAAAAATAATATATCTCTCAGCAGTACTATATTCTCCTACGTGTAGGTACTTTCGCACTGCCTAATATCGCATGCAGAAGACACATCCTGATTGTCGAAATATGCATTCGGATATTTTTGTTATAACTACTTTACGATTACTTGTATTAGTGAGTTAGCATCTTCCCTTAGCATTTTATTTTACGTACCTAGAAGCAAGTTACATTTTGCGTACTTATGGACGAGGCGAGAACGAGAAACGAGCTGGTATAAAGATTTTCTATATTAACTGCATCAAGTTAGCAAAAGTAGATTTACTTTTGGTGTAGGTGTGATATGGGGATGCTCGTCTTAATAATAATGTTATCAATACTACCGTTTCACAGGCGCACTCTCGGTTCTACTTGAGTCGAACGAGTAATATCTTTCCCTGCATCTGTATCACATTCTTGTGCTTCTCAATCATAACAATATACGAAAACTATAAATCCTCATTCCCTTACACTTTTACACAGACTAGGGATCATCATCCCGATTATATTATTTCGAGTTCCCTTTTCTCCCTTTCCGTGTGTAAAGAAGCCCTGGGTTTGGCTCCTCTCCCAAACTGACAGTAGTCGACTGGTTGAGCTTGTCAGTGTCAGATGTGAAGTAGCTCGACAGGTGAAGTGTGGGATTTGTGTGCACTATCAGCACTTCCAATGTATTTAAAGGTCCTCTTTGCAGGATCACAATCGTCACATCATCTTGCCCATCGAATTATTGCTTTTGGACAAAAATTAATAATAGTGTCTCTTGATGTAACCTCTGATTGAGGAAGACAATAGAAACTGAAAAGTTGGTCAAGTGAGGGAAGTGGTCGACAGCATTATCATCAAATGTTTTGTGATTGTGTTGTTGCTGGTTAGTTACAAATAGACTTGTAGTTTTAGTTCTTGTCGCTTCCTATTATTTTCTTTTCTTTAAAAAACAACAACCCCGTTTCCTTCCTTCACTTATACTGTCACAAATAATTTTTATTGGACGTTGTACTCACAGCCCGATCATTTGAGGTTTTGGTACATTGTACCGATTTGTGTTTTACCCGAGGATTTTTTCCCAGTAAAGTTGCGAATCCGATAATTATCAGTGACGTCATTTGATGTAGTGTTGAAACTGTGACAGAAGTTGTATCAAGTGGAAATAATTGGGTCTGTAAGGCAGTTAGCTCGAGTTTGCATTTTTTGTGATGAGAAATGGCTACACGGCTAACCCCATGTGATTCATAAATTTATACGAGCAAAAATCGTTAAAATGATTTTTCCTGATTTTGAGTGACCGTTAAATACCCTTTTGATTACTTGCAATCAAGTAAGAGCACCTTTTCGGATACTGCAAATTGACCGAGGAGAAATGAGAGATAAGGTAAGATACAAATCATGTATTTTAATGAAGCCTTCATATGTATTCATACATTTCTAAGACTTACTTACCGTGAGCAATAAATTAAGACGTAATATCATCCACTTTAGATAACACGTTTTGCTGATGAGGTGTTATAAAAATGTGAAAATCGGATTTTTCACTTGACTTCATTTTTATAAATTTACAACACGCTCCCACAACAAACTTTATGTGAGAAGCAACAGGATTCTAGATAAGATTACAGTTAGTAGTAATCAAAGCTGTGTTGAGGAGAAGTTCACGTAAATAAAAATGCGTAATCAGTTAGCTATCGTGAATCAAGAAGAAACCTTGCTCTGTGGAAATAAAAAAATGCAGTGTTGCTCGACTTTTGATATGAGCCTTACACATGCATGCGTTCCATATTGCACATTTTTTCTTTTCAGTTCAAATGACGTCTTCAAAGTCTGGAATTTTACGCACAATCCTCTTATTTAACATGCTACACATTACAAACAGCAGTCATTCATCCCAGGACCTTGAGTGACGTAATGTGTAAAAAAAATTGCAAATGATGTAAGACCTGCATGTTTTATTTTATCGTCCATCATTATCGTGGTTTGTTGAAGGTGGAAGTGATCAAACAGGTTTCAGCCCCACAAGCGCTGCTACTTTCTTTGACAAAAGGCTATCCTTCCTCTTTACAAATTGTGGATAGGTCAGTATTGTGTGCATGATTTCTCTCGGAAATGATTTCTTTTAAAGGAATACGATCATACCTGGATTAAAATTTGTAATAATGTTTTATTCGGGCATTATCATGTTCATCATAGTTTCCAGTATTTGTTACTTTTTCCCCATGAGCTGAATTAGCTACTAGATACGACATTGGGGAGCCAAAAAACCAATATCCCTTGTCAGGCAAAATTGTTAACGAAAGGGGAAAGTGTTCCTTGACGTAGGTGACCTTCACAATATGATTTTCAAAAAGAAAGCGTGTATAAAGTGTCGAAAAAGTAAGAGCAAGAAACCAAGGCTGCGATCACAATTGGATAGAACAAAGCAAGAGGATATAAAAATAACCCAAAGTTTGAGAAAAGGCTGATTTTGAAAAAGTAGGAAAATATAGGACAACGACAACAGGTGACTCAATTGTTGAGAAAAAGTGAAATTTGTAAATGAATCAACAAAAATGAAAGGGATCGCCGAGTGAACAGGATGTAAAATGGACGTGAGCATTTATCTGAAAATCCCCGTCCTGCCGTAGCAGACTATTTGTGCTCAGCATGTTATGTAGTTATCACATCATTCGTTTGCATACTTATAGACAACGTGAGTTTTTCTTGAAAAAAGGATGAATCACCTTTACATAAATACAATGCCATTTGTATTCCAAAAGAGACGACCAACCCAAACAAGGTACCAGCCTCAAAACAACAACCTGTTCACTTTAGGAAATCCCTTTGATCCAATGCAAACAAACTTTCCTGAATATAAAGCCGTCCTTACCTTTAAGGAAATGCTTTTTGGAAAAGTGAAATCGAATTTGAGCTTACACATTGCAGCTCAAATGAGACATGAACTCATGTTGCAAACAAAAAGCCTTGCAGGTATTCAAGATTTGCTTTTGCTGATAATAAAGTTTAAGTGTAAAATGTAAAGTTGGTGGAAGGTAGGTCACCTCCAACAAAAGCAGTTTTACTATTGAATGCAATTAAATACCTATAGTCGTACAAATTAAGGATTTTTATGTATTAAAACTAAAGACAAACGTCAGCATTTTCATTATCGTCATAATGCCCTTCAACGGGGTCGGTAACTCGGTAGCCCTCAGTTTGAGTTCCGATGTCGATGTCTATTCTTTAAAAATAAATGAACGCACATAAAAGGAGACTACAACACCGCACCAGGGCATCCATTCATTGCCAAAAATTTCAGTTTTCACTGATTTTGGGCGTTGGTGGCTGGCTGCGGCTGTGCTCACTATCTTGAAAAACTCGTAAAACTGTATGGATTTACAAGATAAAGTGCAAGTTATTCACAGGGAATTTATTGGACATGGCGTAAAATGAAATTCGTTCTCACTTATTATTTCCTGATGGGAAAATAATGAAAATGCATGAAACACAGGGATTCGGCCCACGGCACGCAGTACCGCGTAAAGATAATTGGACTGAAGAAAGATATATTCACGCAGCGACGCTCTGCGTATATAGTATTTAAGGATTTTATTATACGTTCAACGTACATAAGTGCACGTTGGTTTTGACGATGAGCTCCTTTAAAGGGTTGAAATTAGGTTGAAGCTTTAGGATCTAACGAATAGTTGGCCTACTTTCCAGGCAAAACTCTTGTAAGTAAGGCTAGTGAGGGCTGATGCTGCTGCTGTTAAGAAGCCACCTTCACTTGTTGTAAAACTTATGTAGAAACTACCGCATCTCTCACTCACTTCAACCGAGAGACTCTTCTTTTTCTTTTATTTTTGTTCTTGTTCTTTCATGGTCCGACGATAGCCAAAAGCAAAGACGATACACATTACACTCCTTTCGAGTTTGTATCTTGTAGATATAAAGAATAAAGTTTCTTACTTATAAATCACCACATCATGCAGTGTAACATGCATTAGCGTCCGTTCCGTTGAGTTCGATTCAATTCAGATAAATTTCAATGCATCCTTGTCGCCACCGCCGCACTGATGGGTGTAATGGGTGTAAAGTGCAATGATAACAAAAGATGAAATGAAATTACCTTCAAGCAACTCCCAGCTGTAGGCCATGTTATTTTCCCTTTTCGAATTATTCTAGCGCAATGTAAATCCCTTAAATAAAATCTGTATTATGTATCTGGATGACCTGATGAATCCGATACATTTAAAAAATCCTAGTTGCATGACTATATGTGTGTATCGTGCTGCATTAAGGAGAATCCTAGCATGGGTTCAAACTACATACTTAATACCTAACTTTTTTTTAGACCGAGCTAAAATTGCATCATGCTAAAACAGCTAACAACAGAGATGAATGTAAATATTGAACGACCCCCAAAAAAGTAATCCCTACATCAATTCAATTCTGTACATCTTTTGTTTCAAATGCTCTGCTTTCCATCAAATATAATTTGTTTGATGTCGTTTTTGACAATGTAATAATGCATTGATTTGTGGAACAACGTGATATGCTCGTGCTGAAGGATGTCGACTATAGCGCTAAATTCGAGAGCGTATTCCTCAATCCTTTTGCTCGAAAAATGTTTGTAGATGATGATCATCTTCACACACAAAGTAAATTGTAGTGGAATGCTTAGTTGTTCCTTTTTTACTCTTTAAAGCACACACAAAATATGCCAACTTCACATTCATTCACTTATCTCAATTTTATCAACTTGTGAATCATGAAAAAGGAGAGTCTCAATGAAATGCGGAAAGGCTCAATGAAATCACTTTTTGGATGTGGCTCAATCAATCCTCCTTCTTGGCCATATTAGAGGCTCATTCACAAGTCGAGCTACACCTTTTTGATGAATCCATCACACATCTGCATTGTTTATGTATATTGTTGAAAACTCGTATACATGGCAGACATATCACAACGAAAACGTTTGGACACATTAATGACTATAATAATAGGCTTTATTAAAACAATGCGCATTTGCGTCAACTCATAAATCCGTTCCGCGCATTTTAAGAGGAAAAATTGCATTGTAGCATGGATCCTGTCTAAACAGAAGCAGGTTTTATTAAGTGACCATAATATGTATGGAAAGCATTGCTATTAGCTGAAGGGTACTTGAAAAAATCATAATGGTATAAGTTACTCATATAAGTACCTACATGATTTTGCAGGTTTTGCTGACAAACATATTATATGCCTATATCGTTTGGAGCCTTTTTTGCTGAAGTGATATTGCATAGAATACCAATCCATTGTGCACCGTAAGCGATTTATTGTACGCTGCTAAGTCCTACAGCTAATATAAATTGTATCAGGATGATTCATTCACTAAAAGGATTCTATTATTTCTTCAAGAAATCAACAAGTGTGAAGAGTACAAAAAGCTTGAGTGAATTCACTTTTCTATGCCTATCCATCATTAATTGCTGTCCACTCTTTTAATTCATTTGTCTTAGCTTAGCGGCTTGTTTTGTACTAGTTGAAATGCCATGTCTTGTGGAATTTTAACACAGCCTAAAATTCACTGCTCACAGCAATCATGCATTGCGTATTATGTAGATGTAGGTGGCCTAAAGCGTTTTTTATTGTTCTTGTTTCATTCAAAAAGTCATGAATCAAACATGTCCATTCGTTTCACCCAACGAGACAGACAGCTAAATTGAATGTTTTGCCTCTCTTTGAATTGGAGGAAATTGACCAGTAAAGAATAGGATTTGCATGAGTTACAGGCCTTCTGCATTGCGCGTGCTCTCATGCTCATTTCATAGTGAATGAAAAGACTTTCAGTAAAAGCTCCATAGAACCATATTTTTTGTGAACTTCACACCACATCCCCTTTGCAAATCGTTTTTTGTTAAGTTAACACTATGACCAGTGTCTAGAATGGTTTAGAGGCTGCTTGTTTTGTTTACGAAAATGTAATTAGCCCATTTAAAGTATGAAGCATCAGCATTAAGTAAATTAGGAAAGCAGTAAAGCAATTATGCTATTGTGATGACTATTACATGTGGTATGAGCCACCGCCTTTCGGAAACAGGCAAAAGCCCATGCAAAATTAATGTCTTCCGCTCGTTCCTTTCAGCTCTACTGTTAAATACCACAATTGTTTCATACTGTTTCGTAGTCAGCAAAAGTGCCATAGCACAACATAAATTGTTTAAAGAGAGTGACCTTATCAATGTGTAATTATGTTACTGGAAGATTTGATTTGAGATGCGCTCACTTACTTTGAAAAGTACCCCTAATGGGATGCGAATTCTCACTTGGCGTTCACACGTGGTCATGAATTTTCACATCCGATATATAACTACCGTATTGTCTCATATTATTCAATTTAAAAAAAAAACACATTTTAAAGAACTGAATTGGAAAAATTTGTCGTTCCATTGTTTTCTTATACATACCTCAGAAGACACTATGGTCCTAGGTTTAAAAAGCGAGTGTCCTTAACAATGGATACTGAATTGGAAAAATTTGTCGTTCCATTGTTTTCTTATACATACCTCAGAAGACACTATGGTCCTAGGTTTAAAAAGCGAATGTCCTTAACAATGGATACGCGTCTAACTAATTGTTCGAGGGTTAGCAGTGATCTTGTGATCTTCAGTACCACTGTTTATAAATGACTGGCTATGATATCGAATGAATGATGCTAACTAAATGTTGTTTCCTTTTGCAGATATTCACATCAAAACCTGCCAAAATGTTGGAAACCACACTCAGAACTTGTTGCGACAGCAAGATGTTAGCTTCAATTAGTTTAAATTTTATCACATCACAACATCGGAGAAGGAGGGGGTTAATTAGTAGAACAGCATGGACGTATAGCACGACATTGTTTACCTTATTCCTGCAGTGTTTCATCCTAGTCATCATTTCACAGGTAAGACAGCAACGATTTCTATTTCAAATCTTCAAAACTTCTTGCTCTAAATTTGCTCGCATCATTTATTTTGCTTGCTTGTGTAGTTTTTGCTTTCTATCAATTTACTCGAAATTCAGTATTTGTCAAAAAAAAACTTTCGTATCCCGTTAAAGAAACCATATGCAGTCTTTGATAACTAAATCGTGAGAACTTTTTGAGAGAACAAGTGGAAGTTGTCGGTTAAAAGACGACTGCTCAATTGAATAGAAGGTCAATGTAAGAGTAAGTTTCACTGATTGTGGGTGTGAATATTTATTCGAGTTTCTAAACATGCATCAACAGATAATGTATGCATCAGTTAAATTGTTTACGCACAACATAGAACCTCAGCTACATTCATTTACGCAGACTCGCACATAATGTAATTCTTAATCATAGAAAACGCCGACGCGACAAATGGTTGATATGAAATCAAGTGAAATCATGCTGTCATAAGAAAAAGCCTGATAATAAACTCATTTTCACTGTATGTGCCACTTCCTTGACTTTGGGACAAACGATGATCATGGCTCTACTGCCCTAGAACCAATTACTGTCATCGTTTGAGAAGATGCATCTATTATATTTTCCTTTTCTTCATGACTCTGTTAAGCTACACTTGCAACAACCTTGCAATTATAGTTATTCAAGTGTAATTCACTCAGTTTGTGGTGTGTATTTATTCTTTTCCGAAGACGAATTCCGCAAAAAAAGTCCTCATAGTGCACCACACAACAGTCTTTCTGATTTTTACTTAAATTCTCCTTGAAGAGACTAAAAGTTGTCAAAAATAAGCACGGTGAAATGAAGAAGAAATGGAAATGGCTATTATTCCTATTTTCTCATCAAGAATGTGCTGTTAATTGTCTCTTGAGTTGACAAAAGAAGTTTTCTATTTCATACGAATTCTTCGGTCTGCCTACTTCCTCACGGGGATGTGGTGGCATTGTATTTCTCAAGCGGCGAAAAGACAGAAAAATGTAGGATGAAGAACAGTCATTTTGCTAATGTTCTTGAAGACATGATATGAGAGGAGGGATTGAATGAAAAAAAGGGGAGAAAAGGAAACATGCCAAATGCTAATGAAATATATACACACAGATATTCACATACACAGCATTGTAAAAGTCCCAATCCATTTCTTGAGAGTAGCATCATCATTTTCTCCTTCATCTTCCTTCGTAATGATTAGCATGATAATGATGACACAAAGCAGGGAGTATGCAAAAACATCAGAGCAATAACAACAACCCCTTTGCACACTACAAGGCTTCATCTTTTCTTTCTTTTTGAGTTTATGTGCAGAAAAGAGATAAATAACGCTAATAAATGAGTGTATGCCTAAAATGCAGATTTAATTTTTTGTCTGTGTGCTCACTTCATTACCCACTCAGTTTACCACCCGAAAAATCTATTCTATTATAGGAGGTAATCTGATACGTAGGGAAAGAGATGTTGACAGTGATACCACCACTAGCACACCGCATTCCTAGTGATGGAGATAGTGGCGTTGAGTAAATATACAAATGACAGAAAGTGGGTCAACATTTACACGAGCAGTTGAGAGTATGTGGATATAGTATAGATGCTTGACAGTCGTCATTAAACATAACGTATGAGATTTTTAGTGCATGCGTTTCAAACTCAAAGATCTATTAAACCGTCATCATCATCATCATCGTCATGTCACTCATTTTTCATTGCTGAGGAACAAACTTTGCATGCATGCACGGCAATGGCAATGACACTGTTGTGGTTTGTTTGGTGCTGTGGACGTTTCTCAGTGCCCGGCCAGTCTCCCACTGTCGAAATATGCGTATCTGTCAAAAGTTTTCTCCCCGTGTAACACGTGTAGGTAGGAAGGAAGGTAGGTATGGCATTAACGTTTGCTCTCGCTCGAGAGAAGGAGAAATTATTTACAGGTGGTCGGAAAGGCAGGGTTCCTGCACTATATAGAGTCTTGTATTGTAGAATGCATGGTGAGCGAAAATTTGTACACATGAAATATAAGTTCCCTTTAACAAACGCTTTGCAACAAACCCTATTTTTAAAATAAATGACATTACATTTTTTGCATTTATGGCACATCTATAGGTATTTTTATGCGGTGCGGTGTTATTAAACTATGGATTATTTTTGGTCAGTATATAAATCTTTGGCCATCATATTTTAGTACTTTGTTGAATGCATTTTACTACCACAGTTGTCTTACATTTAGATTTTAAAAATTTCACATGAACAATATTTGGTTCTTATGTTACTTGTCGCAAATCCTTAATTTGAACCAGATCAAATATTTTTATACTCCATTCAGAATATCAGTGTGTTTAAACTTTGAGACCTATTTCGTTACAAGAACGATAGCGAAACTGATTGTTATTAAGAATTATTGCATTTACTTTGTCATTCCTTCGGCATAATATCAAAGTGTTCGTACAAAAATAATTCAAAAGGAAAATGCAAAAGATTAATTCTCAGTTTTTTTTACACCGAGTGCAGAGATGCTGCCTCACGTCCGGTTGATCCAATTACTCAATACCAGAACTAAATTCGAATAATGTTCTGTTGACATCTTGCATATTTCATTCATATTTGAAAGTTTAACAAAGCAATGACTGAGAATTATCTTGTCTCTCTGTTCGGAATATTAACCAACTCGTATCTTGTTATTTCCTAACTTTGCTTAATGAATTTGAGCAGATGATTCTACATTAAATATTGTTAGGTTGGAAAGGGAATGTTGCAAACTTACAACATATATTCCTTCGTTTTCTAGTTCTTAATACGAAGATGAACAGGGTTTGCCACGGTTTGCGATGTAGGTATAGGTATATCTACAGTCATACCTTGTTTTGCAATAATAATGCTTTAATAATAACCATCATCTCGTAAGGCGCACGTATGGATCTTCTTGACGAATTTGTAGAACAATTGGATTAGAGCTTTCTCCCTGGCAGTTGATACATTATTGCAAATAATGGTGCTCAACAATTGTTACACGAATGAAGCGCTTAGCAATTAGCATTGTTTAGTCACTTGAAAGTTGAAAGGAGCTGTTGTGTTCGCGGTGTACACATTACGGTTGACAAGAAGAGACTGATTGTGAGAAGGTGCAAGTTTTGCAATTTGAATTTTTGTACCTTCCGTCGACCTCCCTGTATTCTCTTTCCTACCTGAAAATAACCATTTTCTTTCACCGTGAATGATGAAATAGTGTGGTTGTGACATGTGTCAGCCTTTGCAAATTGTTTATCAGATATTTGTATTAAACAAAGATTTATTATCACTAACAAGAGAATTATTTATGCATTGTTGCTTTTACAATTTTATTCCACTTTGTAAATCAAAATGATATCTAAAACAGATGGAAGTTTAGGTCGGATCAAAGGATTTGCATTGTTGAGATAAACGATGCATAATTTTTGATTTCGGTTTAATAAAAAAATGTTTGCATGTTGCTTATTTTTTTAGCAAACAAGAATATTTCATGGTGTCCATCTACATGTAAAAATCCTCTATCAGGCATTTCTTTTTGTGCTTGTCTAGAATTACAAATACTTGTAGTTTTGCACCATATCTGTGTAGTTGGTTGCATTCATCTTCTTCTGCTCATACACACAAACATACTCCCACAGCATCACAGTTTTGTAGGAGTGCAGGTAGTGCATTAAATGATAATGCTATCATCTCTCACTGCACTTGTTACTTTAAAATGATAACGAACGAAGATAGAAATGGATACGTGTATGGATGACCCCGAAATTCAGTGAGATGTGAATGATGGGCTAAGAATAATACACAAACGAAAGAAAAAAGATACTTAACATTAACTCTGTGACGTGCTGACTCAATGAGTGAATTACATACATTTATAATATCTCATACACAACGTATGTATAGGGATAGAAAATGATTCAGACATACACGCTTTCATCAAATCACAACATACAGATGTACAAAAACTGTTGAATCGTGTTATGCACTTTTATATTTTAGTTATAAATGTGCATCAGTATCCGACTTTACTCCTGATAATGCTTTAAGGCTCTGTTATTACAACTTGTGTAGATGAAAAAGATGATCCACATTGATTACGAGATTTACTTTTTTCTATATTAGAAAAGCGTGCATATGGTCCTGGCTTAGGAAAAGCTCGAACATTTTATCGGCTTAGTCAGTGAAACGAATTGTAAATGCTGCTTTCTGCACACATCAACTGCTAATGCCTTTTTATTGCCAATATTGGTCATAATTCGAGTGTTCTCAAATACACAGAATAAGTAAGATATATAGCACCAACAGTTTGAAAGTAATACGAAAAGGATGTTCAATAGAGAGAGATCCATTATCACCACTTTAGTGTTAAAAACTTCTCCTGGTTTGTATTCACTTACCATCTCATGTTGTTGATATTGATCTACCAAAACGAAATATGAAATACCTAAAATGCACTCCGTAAATTTTTAAATTTAATATACGTTTAAAACAATATTCATGTTATCTGTCTATACTACTTGTACCCAAATTTGTTTCATTTAGATGAGATTCAGATATTTTTATTTCCTCAGTTCCTTTCACACTGTTTAAAATGTTTCCTCATTTTTAAAATATGCACCCTCCCAGGTCGGTTGTGGCTGTTGCAGTGAGTTTGCATTTAAGTATTGCATATGTTCCTATTGAACTTACTACCTAGATATTTGTATTTTCACTTCGAATTGTGTTATGACATATGAAAAAGGTAGCGTTGTTTTTCAAAAGATTTTTCCGTTTAATTACTGCTTCATCGCTGCGGTGGATGAGTTGAATACGAGTAATTAGTGGAAAAAGTGGATATGCTTGATGAAGATGAAGTATCGTGCTACCAAGTTAGTTTTCACGTTATGCTAATAATCGGTATGCATGGTAGATAGCTGTATTCATTCAGAGGGAATGTGAATGTACGGTAGTTGCCTAAAGTCTCTGCTGTAGACCGCAAACACGAATTCAAAATTTCAATGATGAATGCCAAATTTTTGTATTAGCAAACAAAACGCCGTCATCATTAGTACCATATAAAGTAGAGTACCTAGATACACAAACAGAAGGAATTTGTCCTCGATGCTTTTCAGTGTAAAAAATACATGATTACCTACTGCACTGCACACTGCACTGCTACGGCGTTTTTTTTGCTGCACACTACAAATAACCTCCCAATAATGCATCTCAATCCTTATCGTATTTAGTTACATTAAATTACATTTATGGATGCATAATTACAATAACTTATTGCCTCTAGCTGTTTATGGTGTGTTTGCGTCATTTTTCATGCAGCATTTTCGCTTGAGCTTAATTAGCTTTAAAAGTGTATGTTAATGGAACTTGTTTAAAGGAGAGATAAATAATGGCATATGGTTTTTTTGAACATAGGTTGCCACATGTGACAAATCACCAGCAAAAAATATTCAAGATCAGATAGCGGCTGAAAACCGAATTGGTGGGCCGTACCCTCCTGGAGCACATCCAGGAAAAATAGAAAAACAACAACACATATTCTACAAACTTTAATACGGAGAATAAAGGTAACAAACGTCGCCATCTTTGATATTCAGGTCGGAAAAGGACCTTGGGCATCCGAAGTGTCCGGCATCGTGAAAATCGGTCAAACAATGACAATGGTTCTTGCCATCAAGGACGACGAAAATAAATTTGACATGTTGGTCAGAAACTGCGTTGCACACGACGGGAAACGAGCGCCGATCCAGCTTGTTGATCAATACGGATGTGTTACCAGACCTAAAATTATGTCTCGCTTCCACAAGATTAAGAACTTTGGAGCGTCTGCATCCGTCGTGTCGTATGCGTACTTCCAAGCTTTCAAATTCCCCGACTCAATGAATGTTCACTTCCAATGTGTCATCCAAGTTTGCAGATTCCAGTGCCCCGAACCAAAATGTGGAGGGGAAGAACTCTACGGGCCCCCAGGTTTGCCACCTCCTGGACTTGCTGGTTTGCTTTCAAATATTTGCATGACTTGCATGATTGCTTGACTTGCGACGCAATAATGCATGAACGAATCTCAACGTGTAAAAATCTAGATTTTTATGTAGCTATGTTGCTATTACAGATCCACGCATTCCTCTTGGAGCCTACTCTGAAAACAAGGAGAAGGTTGCTGGTACACCAGTCCCACAAGTTTCATCAGAAGATGAACAGGAAACGTCTCAAAGTATTCAAACGTCACAAAAGATTCCAGCCCCACCTCCAACTCAGAGCCAGAAATTACAACCACACGGTCCCCATCCTCCTCCACCACCACCAGGCGGTTTTAACAAGCAACTTGCTGGACCAAGACCAATGCCACCTCATCCAAGCCATGTCATGTTACCTCCTCCTCCACGTGGCCACCCACCAAATTATCCAAATGTCAAAAGGGAAGGAACCGTTGCTGACGCTGTTGAAGAAGAAGATGACGAAGAAGAAGAAGAGGAGGATCGAGAACCATCCTTTTCAGCTTTGGGAGGTAGACCCAGATCTGTCGACTTTGAAAAATTGGAACGACAGCAGCATGGCCATTCCAGAAAACAACGATCAACTGTCAATGATCCTGAAGATCGTCATTTCGTTGTGCATATCAGTCATGTGTACAAGCGAGAGGCTCAGGAAATGACTGACGTGGAAACTACCAGGATTATTCAGGTATTTCAAATCCTTAAAACTTTTAAATTTATGTTCTTTCTGAGTTGAACAACGGACGTAACATAATATACGTAATATATAATTACGTCCATTGATTCAACATTGTGTACTAATAAATTATATTCAATTCAATTTAATTCAATTTTTTCAAAGGTTGTGGCACCAGGAGATGTAGCCTTTAACTTGGGTGGAGCTTCAAATGCCTCGTCCGAATCTGTTGTGATTGAAAGCACGAATCGATCAGACATCGACGGAATCTGCATGTCAGTTTCCTCCTTTGTCGGAGGACTGGTGATGCTTCTATTACTTCTTGTTGTAGCATCCCTCGTAGCAGCTTTCCTTTTCGTTCGTGTTCGCTCAATTCACAGAAAAACTGCCATTTTCGCTGGTGGATTTGATAACCCAGATTACCTTAAACATCAGACAGTAGCTAATTAAATTTTAGTAAAATTGCCAATCAACGAAAATGTATAATTATTTTTTGGAAACGAGATTCTCCTCGCAATTCTTCTAAAAAGCTAGAGGCTACACATACAACATAAGCATTTGATATTCAAAAAATATAAGCACTAGTTTAATACGTAGTGTTGAATCAATTTGAGTGTCAAATAGCGTCAATCATCAGATGATGAGTATTATAATTTTACCTTCAGATAAAAATTAATATTTAAGGAATGTGTTGACTGGAGGGAGACGACTAGTGATGCCATTTACCTTCTTTAGATTGATACGTGTAAATCAACAAACATTCCTATGTTGTTCTCTATATCATAGCAAATATGAATAGTAATTAAATTCTGCATTTTATCCCATGTGAAAAATGTGCTTACGGAGATAACATCCTATTCAAAAACTGGAGCAATGCTAGAACAATGCATTCATAGTAAATCATGTATACAGGAGTTTCAAACGAACCTAGGTATACGTTCAAAGTTACTTGGATTCAAACCGTAACTTTAAATATTTGTAACTGTTTTCTTAATTTTTAAATTAGGATAATTTGATTATTTTTCCTGATCTATGTTAATAACTCGCGATAATTGCCTAATTTTGTATTTGTCACTGTCGATTGTGCAGTGCGGAACTGCATAGCATGTTTTTGAATGCTGTTGTACTTTTGGTTTAAGGTTTCTCTACTTGTTTGTTACACTTTTTTTACAATCTATACAAAATACAACCTGTGTGCATGAGTGTACTTCAATGCGGGCGTGGAAAAGAGAGATAATATATATTTTGCTAGAATTTTTAAGAGCAGTAGAAGTGAAGCTGTGGAATTGTGGATGGAGATAATAATATAATTATTGGATATGTAAAGTAAATTTCCTGCACGAGTAATTGATCTTTTATAAAATATGCTAATATTTCGTTATATTTAAAATTGTGTACATACACCTTATGAATGAATGCCCATTATTATAACGTGGTGTGAATGAATATACACTGCGACAATGTATAATGGACCGAGATAAAACTGTTGTTGCTCTGTGCGTCTTTGCTGTATTGTACTAATAAAACAGAAATAAATTATTACATGAAGAATGATAACTTTGATTGATGAACACTTATTATGAAAAAACCGTAAATCTAGAACTTTTTGCATCTTGTTTATAATTAGGTTTATGTCATTTAAACTCTCATACTTACAGTTCTGGTCAGTTAAAAAGTCATCTGAGAAGGTAATATTTTGGTTGATAAGACGGAGCCTGTTACTTTAAACTCATATTTACGACACAATCGATCGAGTACTCATCATGTATATATGCCTAATTCATACTAATTGTAAGTTTCCTTTCCATTTTGGTTGCACAACGAACTAAAAGCTAAATGAAAGTCAATGCCTTACTATTTAGCATTAGTTATACTCAATGCCAGGGGCCTGTCTAGTGCGTACCTCAGTTTAGCCGGTTTAATGTTTTTCCTTAAGATTAACTATTTTACACATTGCCTTATTACCATCAAATGTTTTTTCTCGGCTTTTCTCCCATTTATTCGTTTACAATCGTCTGCCTGTGTTGCAAATTTCAGTTTAGTATGTATTTTTGCACTTTTTATAAAATATTATTATAGGTTAAGTCTATCTTATTCAGATTAATGGTATAAAAACAATAATAATTACTATATATAGTATCAAATAACAGTAATATATCTGAACAAAATTGGAAAGCTCCTTCAACAGCGCGATGGCGTGTTATTAAGACAGTGTACTCAAGCTGAATATTGATTTGTTTCCTTTAACGACTATAGCCCGTCTGTGGTGGGCCATATGACGAAGGAGGTGGACCGTATGAAGGAGGGGGACCATAGGAAGGTGGTGGTCCATATGATGGAGGTGGTCCATAAGAAGGCTTCGGAGGTGGACCATAACCTCCTTGAGGCTTTTTCTTTTTCAAAAGAGCGGGAATAATTCCTGCTGCTAATATTTTTTTTATTATAGGCTTTTTAGCTAATAGTGTTGCAATTATGGCCTTTTTAATGAGCAGTGTCTTCAGAAATCGCTTCTCCCGATGATGAGCAACGCTTGGTATATGAGCAGACATGCTTCCAGATTTTATAGCTTGTTCTGTTAAAGACACAACGTTTTCCCTATCATCTTTTTCCTCCCCTGAGTTGGCAATTGTTGTAACTGCACAAAATAGCAGCACAATAGCTATCCATACAGAAACCTACGAAAAAAAGTTTTATCAGAATATTAAAATTAACAATATCGATTTCGAGTTTATCCTAAGATTTCGACAAGAAGCTCCTATAATTATTCCTCCAATTACTCACCCAGTCGGAGATCCTCATTTTGAAAATTTCCAAAGTATTAAAACGATTTCTATGAAGTTTTGAGAAGCTTGTGGAAATACTTTATGCAGAACACAAAAAACATAGAACCTCTTCTCAAGCCAATGGCAATTTTTGATGTAGCTGATTGACTACGAACGCCAAGTAACTACTTTAGTCACACCTAGTCCTCTATTTATACGTGACAAATATGCACTTAAAACCCATTGTTAATATTGTTAATACGAGTCGATGGATGACGGTGAATATGAAGGGGATGAAGCTAGGAATAAGTAATCTAATTCAAGACCCCGCCACAATAATAACTGATTCAAAGTGTAAACTGGTTAGGCCAAATCAAATTTACAACCGTAAACGTATTACACAAAAGGGTAAAACAGCACTTTCATCTTCATTCGAAGGACATTTTGTCATTAGCAGATATTTCATTGATATGCGCTAAGTGTAAAGTTATCCTCCCCCATTCTGAAATTTACCACCACCGCAAAACCTACATCTTTTATTCATGAACAACAGGTCAGTCGAAATATAGAAAGATTAACGCACAATGCAAATTTTGTAGGAGTCGGTCGTGAATGAACGAGTTACAATATGAATGCAGGGAATCCAAAATTAGGACCATTATCAGAAAAGTATATGACTTTGTGACGTAATAATACAATTAGTTTTAAGCAAGATGTTTGCATACTTTTATTGTTGAACTCACGAGGCTAAAATTTTAAATGAGACGTAAATATTTACTCACAATGTAAAAACGACGCTGACTACTGTTTGTAACACCGATTTTGCGTGGTCTCGTATCGTAAACTACCTAATCTGAGGGGGATGCGTTGTGTCGCAATTTTGTTTAGAAAAGAGATGCTCGAAAGATGCCACGCTAGGGAAAAAGGATGGATGTGCAGTTTAACACTTTGTGGAATAATTTAGATGATATGGTGTCATGTTGTTCAAAAGCTCCTTGCGGATGGGATGTGTTACGAATTATTTATGGTTGTATTATATTCGTAATATCAGCGTGTTTGTATTTCCGAAGGTACTTCAAGGTTGCCTTGCAAGGCGTGAACTTAGCAAAAAGCAACTGGCTGTGTGGCTCAAGTGTTCCTTAAATAAATATTTCACCATATTGGTAACAATCTCGTGGTACTGTGTGTGTAGTAAGAATAGTAACAACTGGACATTCAATTTTACACACACTTCAAAAACAAGATCCATACATGAATATTAATAAATATGCACCACGCCACTGACAAGCTGACAACTGACACCACCCACCAATTTCACCTTTATTACTGTTGCATCGTGCAAGGTCAGCTGCTACATGCCTACGCAAGTGCAACCCTCAGAAAGAAGCCGTACAACGGAAATAGTTTTACTTAAGTAGCTATCCAAATTCCTTCATACATTTCTTAAAATTTTCTTAAAATTTAGAGTCGGATTCGATTGATTGCTGACAGCTGCGGGCATTACTATTGCCCAACCCGCTCTGGTTGAATTAGTGTATTTTTTGTGTTTTTACGATGCGATCATTGCGAACTGTGACGGTTATATTTTAAAATTAGATGTTTCTTCAAATGGCTAGAGTTATCTTTGGCAGTTAACCTTTGATTTGATGTCTGAACGCTGCCTAAGAAGTTTCGATTTTGTAATGAAGTATTTTTAAGTTCAAAGTTGGTTGTTGGTGGAAAATTGAATGTTAAATAATGCTTTACAATTTGTTTGTTTAATATTATCAGTTTACAGGAGATTTGTTGTGTTCCAAAGAGCTATTCTGGTACATATACTTCCATTAAAAATGGCATTACCATCTGCAAAAAGGCCCAAAATACTCCATGATGAGCTACTAACTGCGAATTCGTGACGAGAAACGTGACAAAATCAAAGTGGTGTTGACAAGAGCAGAAATCATTTTACGAACATTAAGGGATTGGTACATTTACTTTAGTCCACGAAAAAGCCGACAGTTAACCCCAAATTATTCAAAAGGAGGGCAATAAGTGTTTGCTACAAAAATAACGTTGTTTATGAAAGATTGCCAACAAAGTGGATAAGCCAGCTGTCACAAAAAATTATTGAGCGGTGTACAGAATTAAATATCGAGAAAAAGGAATTTAAACTGTTTAAGAAAAAGAGAAGGCAGACGAAACAACTAGCCGTTTCTCAACCTGTAAGTAAGCTTCAAAAGTTGCATATTAGTTTGTGATATTAGTGCAGCAGTCGCAGTGGGGGTAATGTAAATCACTCCTAATTCGCTTTAAATTAAATTAATTCCAGGCTGTGAAAAACGGCGGCAGTTTCCTGAGGGAAACTATCTTTGGTCAAAGTTCCATTTCTAACAGCTGGAAAAAATTTCTCGATTTATCTAATCAGCGCCCACCTCCTCAGTGGTTAGCTGCCTACGGAAAAGGGATTTTATTGCCCCGTGTATTGACTCTGTATTCCACAGAAGATACCAATATACTGTTCTATGATTACACGCCCACCGTTAAGGTTCCGAAACGACTTTTAAAACTAGATATAGATGCCGAATTTAAAATCGTTGATCAAATGGTATTTGCTACTAACTTAAACCCCTTTTTAAAATATTTTCTTAGGATTGTATGGGAGAAGATGTTGAGTTGATCCCACAGCTTCGCCATAACCTGTTGGAACTATTACGTCTTACACGAAAAAAAAATGATGAGTGAGCGTTTCTCTTCGTTAATTATTTTATTATAGCTGTTGCACAAATCAGTGCAAATAAATTTTAGTGTGATATAGATATTTTTAGTAATTTCATAACCCATTTGAATGTAGATCCTCACGTATCTCTTAGACTTTTGTGTTGTAAATATAAATGTAAAGTTTATGAAGAGAATTTCGTCAACACGTATCAGTGCGGTAATGTTATTCATTCGGATTCACTTGAACTCATTGTCAGACTCGATGACTTGTACTTTGAAAGTTTGTAAGGTTTATGGAATGTACTGTAACCGGTAATCCGCCTTTTCCGTCTTATCATAGGCATTACATATTGGTTTTTAAGCATGTACGTAGAAGGGGTTCTGCTGTCTGGTCTGGGCAATGCAAGTGTACTATCTACAATTTGAAGATCAGGAATGGCTATATGCTATAGAGATCACATCTTCCATTGACCATTATGCAGAAGAGCACGTATGCATATTTACATCAAGAACGCACTTCTGCTTTGTATACTAACACTAGGGATTCTTATAAACAGCCTCAGTGTCCCACTCAGAAGTGTTTGGTAAGAGTCTTCAACCAGACTTCAGATGCAAACGATGATGGTACAACTATGATAAGATGCCGTAGTAATTGTAAAGTCAAGGTTAGGCATTTGGGCTGAAGTTCTCCAAAGGAATTCAACATCGTCAGCATAAAACACATTTTGGTTCAATCTGTGTTTGAAGCGTACACATGAACCAAACCACTGGCAACTGGAGAGAATGTACTGAGGCGTTTGTGTAGCACACTTGCTTATGCATTGGTAATCATTCTTAGACGATTATTGTTGTATTCGATATTCCTGCATGCGAAACCACATTTAAATATTTATAGCTGTAGCTATATACGTATGTATGCACATCTTATAAATGTATTTTACATTTATACTTCGCTACGCTGATGCTGATTATAAGAAAAGTGAATTGATGATTTTAAACAATATACATAGTATTTTACTAAACTAAATAAGAATCATTGGTGCAAGTTATGCATAATGTGGCTTGAAATTGACCTAGGAATACTCTTTACAAACATTTGTGGTTCATCGTCTTTGCTGACAACGTGTCTTATGTCTTATTAGTGAATGCATAGAATAGAATGTATCGTGCACTGTGCACACATTCAGCCATCGCATCTCGTCGGATTATGTTCGGGCTAGGCTGTATCAGTGGTTTGGACCGGCACTTCTCGGGTTAGATTCATTCTGGATTGCCTTTATAATGGTGAATATACGGAACATACCATGCCAATGTTAACCATCAGCTTCATGAGTTCAGTACTGCCTCCGTCGTCTCGCTCATCACGACATTATTATTTGTTCATGAAATTATTTTATAAATTATTTCCATTTGTTTTAATTCCTACACGCAGTGTTAACGTACTTCTTGCAGAAATATTGGTTTCCGGGTTAGTCTAATTCCCAAAAAAGGTGAATCAGACATTAAGATATTTCTCGTTGTGCTAACAGGAAAAGTTTACTCAGTTTTCCTTCCTTATGGTTTCATTCGGCAGTGACTATATTTAACGTAATTCGTATCAGCCATTGCCACTTGACCATTTGACTAACTAACTGAAGTTTGAGCGTGCAGCCGATACCTACAAGCCATATAGTGCGGGATGACGGGTAAGCTCCGTTTTAACTGTTTAAAAAATCTCCTATTTAGTTATTTACTTTGGTGCATAAAATCCTCGTCGTACGGGACGGGACACGGACAAGTTATAGTTCTTCAACGTTACCGAATCTCTTTTATTTGCACAATCAACCGGTTATTCCATCCATACACTTCAGCCAGTTTTAAATGCACAAGTAAATTAATCGTTTTTCTATTTGTAAAGAGGAGTCGGCTTCTGATGCGCTTAATGCACAGAGGTAGAGAGGGTAGGCGGATTCATTGGCATTTTCTTTAAGATGTTTTTACACGTCATTTCATTCATACCTATGCATTGTCCACCTATGCATATATTAATGTAGAAGTATGTACATCAGACGAATCTGATCACACAACAATTGCATAATATGTCTATTTTCCAGGTTGATTCGAATTGGGATTTACTTGTGTTAATTATGCGTTTCTGTTATATGCATACTATAATGAGTAGTAACTGTCGAAAATGCAGGCTGAAGGTGCGGACATTTTTAAGACAGATTATTATATGGCCATCAGAGAAGAGTAGATTGCATTGTGATTTCATTTCTCTTTGCAGTGTGTGGTTCAATTCAAACACCACAGTAATTGGTACGCTAATGTGATCTTAATTTTTAAAATAGTTAGAGGGATTTTCGAACACATCGTATATATATCAATCCTTCTGATTGAACAGGAGTACTGAAGGGTATGGGGCAAGGTCATCATCTAAATTCCTAAAAAGCCTTCATGCAACGTCATGGCACGATTCCATTCAAAGGTTGTGTGCATCGTATAGTGTACATGCATACGGTAAGACTAGGATAAGAATGGGATAAATACCTCTGTGCATTCTTATGCAAGATGTTACTAGACCGAGAGAGATAATAATAGGTATATCAACTCATCAAATACATTCTGTTGTACTTGACAAATGTATGTGCAATACGTGCATGTGCATGGCTGCATGATGTAGTTCATTTGTTAGTTTTCCCGTACCTGCACTTCAACTAGATTTTTAACACCAGTCGTTTAAAATTTCTGTAGGCGAACTGCCATTTTTCTTGCGATCAGTAAGCCAACAAGCCAAGTCCCCTACTTGGATCGGAGCTTGTGTAAGAATGGTGTTCGAGTGCAGTGCTTGAGTCGTCTACGTTTCACCACGATATCCTATCTGATAGTATTTTTAGCTTTACCTAAAGACGGTCTATTCTTTTCGTATGCGATGAGTATTTTATCTCAAACTTTCCAGAAGGACAGCTCCCACTGGTAATGTACGTCTCCTCATGACATTTTCCTTCTAGACATGAACAGTTAAGAAAGCACGCCGCATTCACTGACAGAAGATTCCTAGAAAAACTAGGGCTAATAAAGGTTTCTATGTATTCCAACATTTATTTTGCATTATCCTCTTGCATATCGATAGTTTTCTGTTGAAAGTCTTGATTTGAACGAGCCATTAAAATAGAATATTTCCTGGTGTCTGGTAAATATTCCATTTATTGTATTTCATTGGAAAGTGGAACATTTTCATGCTTAGCTTACGATATTGTGATGATGGTTTTCTACATCCAATGGATTTTGGAATACTTTCAGTTTCTATTTTTGGATACGGAATAGAGGGGGAGTTGAAAAAGAAACCGTTTAAGCATTACTGCTGGTGTGTTTGAAATGAACTTTATTGTGCTGTATTATCTATGAAAGTTTGAATGTATATATATTTGCGTCAAAAACTCACAATATTGACTGAAATAAAATGCACCTCAAACTGCATTTCATTTAGTTTCAATAACGTAGGGATCACAAATGTACAAACATGATTGCCTGTTTTTTAAGCACATGGCTCAAACAGCAGAAATATATCCACATACTTAACATGGAACTGTGTGCATAAACTAATCCCAGTGACATGTACATCATGGACCACATACGCATCTGTCTGCATGATAGACTTTACATCATTAACATATAACTATAACACGCCCTGCATAACGTGGCCTGTCCTTGTTAAATTGAAATAATTTTTAAACTGACCAGAATCATCATGTTTGTCTCTTTTGAGATTTTAATTATAACGTTACAATTACAGTTGAACGTGATGAGTGATGATTGATCATTGATCCTCTAAATCCGTATTTTGAGTGGAAAATCAGGAAGCTTGCGAAATTAATAGTGGTAGTACATAAGTAGGTTGATTAATTAATTAATCACAAGTCACAACATGCGTAGATGCCCTAAATGCTTCTGAAAGGTTATCAGTAGTAGTGTCTGCCTACATTTCGCTGAAGACCCATCCAGCATGAATCTGAAGACGTGAAAATATATTTGCAAATCTGAAGACCTGTGAATATCCTTACGGTGTTCACAAACGTATATATTCCCTCGATCGTTTTACTTTCATCATCGTGTCTTGCAACAACAACACAATTTAAAGCCTCACATTTCCATGTTATGCCCCATTTAAAGTAATGGCCCTCAAATAAAGTGTCGGTGCAAGACACAAAAGTACAGAATGTATCTGATGATGAACTTTGTCGTCCGCTCATTCTGCGACATATATTTTGCTTGTACAGGATTGGATTACTATTAGGGGCTTGGCATAGCGTATTTTTAAATGACAAAAAAACTCATTCCTCTCACTAAGATCCAGTTATTCCACTCGTTTGATTTGCATTCAAAAGACGACTGCCAAATACGAACACAATATTGTTATTCTTTTACGCGTCAAAAGATAAGGATAAGCACGCTCGCTCTCTTATCAATTTCCACACAAAATTTGTCCATCGAGAAGATTACATTACGTATCAAAGCATAGCTAAAATCAGATATTGTGGAAATAAGATTAGCGTAATATGTAGTAGAAGAACTGCTTACTGTTCCTACATCTACATCAGAGAAACTAAATGGAAGTATTTACTTAACATACAACATGAACATATTCATGTTGAGAAAGAGTCGCTAATTTGCTAGCACAACTGAAGCAACTAATAAAAGCATTGCATTGATTTGACTTCGTCGACTCCATCTTCGGGCCCCCATTCTCCATGCAAAATAGTCTACTTCAGACACTACATGTAATTCATAAAGAAATTCGTTTTTCCAAGTCTTTTGTATGATATAACAACTTTTTTATTCAAGGTCGTTATTTGTATGTCGACCTTTTATATGCGCTGTTTGTTTGCAGTTCCAATGATCATACATACGAGGAGATGAGTTTATGCTCGTATTTCACGGCTATCATATCATTGATGTTTACGTTATACTACAACTACATGCCTATATCTAGGATGCATAAAATTAATTCCATGGAAGGGAAGAAAATCTTGCGAGCACACTTTTCAGGTTTGTACTGAAAATGGTGGCGCAGACATGGAAGATATGATTCATCCATATGAGCTACCATTTTACTCCACTATCATAATAACTGCATCATCATGTGCTATGTTTAAAATGCTAATTTAGCAACACAGCAGCGGTAGCCAACAGAATGTTCTGTCATTGACGATGATTGAATTATTGCATACGCGCTGTACTGATAAGTCTTATTAGCTTAAGATACTCTCTGAAATTATATTTGCCAAGTAGCATTGCATCATTGGTATGCTAATATTTTTCTGGTTTTATTCTATTCTTGTTTTACATAATTAAATAGGTAAATCATAACTCTATTTGATGGAATATGTTTTTATACTAATAATAAATATTTACTGTAACTGAAATCATAAATGAATTAAATAACCCTCTATCTACAAAAACATGCACATGGTGTTAAATGTATGTAGAGGTAAGCTATAATTACTCTGTCCCTGAGAACATGCGCACTGTAGTAGTTAATTTATAAGCTATAATTACTCAAGTCCTACTGAAGTTACTCGAATGAACAGTGATAAGTTGCCGCGCTATTGGCCGAATTGGGAAAAATGAATTTGATAAGCCTTACCTGGATGAGCAAAGGGATTAAGATAGAAAAGTAGATTGACCTTGAATTGGCGTCTGCCGACCAAAGCTATCACACTATATAGGTATTATTATTATGCTGATGGACGACTAAATGATAACACAATTTTGCAAACACGCAGAATACCAGAAAATCTATTATCATCAGCTCCACATCGTTGACTTTAGGGTATGCGTTCTAAAATCCTCAATCTATGTAGCTTCCTCACAAAAGAGTAATTTATCTCATTCATTTGAATAAATTGCACATGTTACTACTATTAGTGTCATCCCTATTTACGCAACTTCACAGCTAGGAATATTGTTTACTAATGTATGTGCCTAGCAAGTTCCTAGTAGTTTGAACTTTGAACACAGATTCCGTAGCGTCTTTATTGTTTTGCGACTTAAACATGATGTACATTTAATACGTTCGAGTTTGTAGGATATACTGAAAATGATTATAATATAATAATATGTATCTTTTACAATGTATTTTGCAGAAGGTGCTCAAGCATGGGTTACACTTGCCACAAACGATTCATATGCCCTGGGAGCTCTGGTGCTTGCCAGGTCCCTTCGTCGTGTGAATACAAGTAGACAATTGGCGGTAATGATAACCCCCGGAGTTTCAAGTCCTATGAGGTACGATCAGTTACAAAATAGAAGAACTCTATATTATAATGCAAAGTGAAGGATGTACTAATGAAATCTGACGTTTGAACTTTTAAAGTTCTAATTTTTCGGCATTGCAAAACTCTCACAGATGAAATTGTTGAATGAGGTTATTAACTATTGACTGCTAATTATTTGCACAGAGACATATTGTCGGAGGTGTTTGATGTCGTCAGCGAGGTGAATATACTTGATTCTGAAGATGCAGCAAACTTGGCATTATTATCAAGACCAGAGTTGGGAATAACATTTACGAAAATCCATTGTTGGAAGCTCACTCAGTTCTCGAAATGTGTATTTTTGGATGCTGACACACTGGTAGGTTGATACAACATGTAGTAAATGCTAATGCTAATATCTTCGAATCTTCGTGTTATATGCAAAATTGTGCTTGTTTTACGTGAGCTGATTGCTAATCCCTCATTCAGTAGTTCATGTCTCAACAGTACTTATAGTTATAGTACAAGACTTTATTTTCAAGTATAGATAGATTGATAGTAATTTCGAAGTTTGTGAATTAAACATAAAAACATGGGACCTTTGTAACTTACATAAATCGATAAATGTCTTTGTTTTGTACTTTTTCTGTAGATTATTCAAAACAGTGATGAGCTGTTTGATCGCGAGGAGTTATCTGCAGCACCTGATGCTGGTTGGCCTGACTGCTTCAATAGTGGGGTTTTCGTATTCAAACCAGCAATAGATACATACACTAGTATCTTAAACTTCGCCTTATCACACGGCTCGTTTGATGGTATGTCCTTTGTCTATGCAAATCATTTTTTATACGTTACTTATACATTATAAGGTTGATGTTGCGAAGATTTTGGTAGACGTCACTTATACAGTAGTTGCTTTTGTCATTAGCTATTATTAAATTATAATTATTTGCATTGTAGTATAAAAAATATTGATTTTTAGGTGGAGATCAGGGCTTGCTAAACATGTACTTCAGCGGCTGGTCACAAGCCGATGCAAGCCGGCGTCTGCCTTTTATCTACAACATGTGCGCTTCTGCCACATATTCATACTTACCAGCGTACAGAGTGTAAGTGATTTATAAGTAAATACTGCTGTTGCGTCATATACACATATATAAGTGCCTGCCTACCACACATTAGTATTTACATTCACAAAATCTATTTAATATGCATTGGTTTGGTTGGAAATTAGCTGACTCCATTCCCGAAAAAACGTGAACTTTTGTCATTACGTATATGATAAAAAGGAACTACGAGTTTTTCATATCTTCTTGCTTGCACAGTATTCTTTGTGTTCTCATCCATGAGTTCCAACTGTTCCATTCCAAGTTTGTAACAGAAGGAAGTAATAATATTCCGCTTCAAGCATTACGAATAGAAAGCCGAAAGTAGTGGTGCCAGCCAATGTACAAAATGACAAGTAGAGTTGCTTAGAGAATTTTTAGAGTACCATGTGGCCTATTATTTAGTCATCTTTGATAGACCAAGTCTCATTAAAAAAGAAAAATGTAATAATATTTCTAAACAAGTAAATTTTGGTTAACTCCACGTGGATCGAAATTGGCGTGATGCCCGAACGAAATTTTGCCATTGGTTTAGCATTAGCATCAGGCTACCCAAATGGATCGATGCAACGAACGGAGGCGGAGGAAACTTTTCCACATGGTTTTGAGAAATATAAATATCTAAGATAAATTGCAATGGAGAACAATACACGTTTCATTTTGCGTACATCTAAAAATATTCTTTATATTACGAGTACGTTTGTTCTGTTCTTTTCTAATTATGAATTTTTGTATGGAAATGCAAAAAGAATTTTGTCTCGATAATGATACTAAAGAATTTGAGCCTCTTAGCCATTTAATATTTCCCCATTAACGCATGAAAACAGTGTCTGTTTTCATTTCATTTAGGTTTGGCCAAACTGTTAAGATTGTCCATTTCATTGGTCAGGAAAAACCTTGGCTAATATTTTTCGACACTGCAACCGGTGCAGTCCGTCCTCCTTCCGGCCAAGAGCATTTGCAGGTATTCTTTTTATACAATTTTAGTTCGTCATGCTGTAATATAATATGTATACATTATACATATGTAAACGATAAAATCTAATACAGCCAAATAATGTTCTTAACCACGAAAGGAACTACTGCAATCATGGTGGAACATTTTCCGTTCAGATGTTCATCCGAGACTTTCACCAGAAATGGTAACGTGTATAAATACTTTCTCCATATAACAATGCCTAGTGATTGCGAATTGCGAAAGCCATTTTGAATTACAGTTATATGCAAATTCGCACAAAGTTTTCATATTGCGCACAGTTGTCTTCTGTTAGCCCTTTGCTCAGTTGCAAACAAGTTTGTTTTTTACTTCTTTTTACCGTTAATGAATTTATATCTTCTGGTTGAATATATAATACATACCTATATATATACATATATTATGGTTATCAACAAACTAACAATTTAAAGTATACTGGTTGAGGTATCTAAATTGAGTTTATGTGACATCATCAGTGGAGTCTGTGAGTGATGATGTGAAATCTTAAAACAATAACTGTCTTGATTTGTTAATTTTTTTATTACTAACCCTGCCATGTTTGTCATGTAAGAAAATGCAAGTACTTATCGTAAACTACAGGGTGGTGGTGACAACCAATCTGCTACAATGGTAGAACAGGTACAGGCCTCTTTCTCGCAAATTTTCATCTCTGCAGAGCAACCAGCTTCTCAGTTTTCATTTTATCAACCCCCTCCCCAACCTTCTGTTGTTGATCCTCATCCTGACCCTCACCCTAATTCTTCATCACATTTTGAGCATCAAGAAAATCCCCCTAATACTGAGCAACCTCCTCCACCACCTCCTGTCCCACAATTCCTTGTTGCCATTCAAAGATACCCACCAGAGCACTTCTGGACGCCACCTCCCCCTCCACCAGTCATGCATCATCCTCCACCCCATCCTCATTCTAGTCCTGAAAGCTCAGATTCTGAAAACAATCTGCAAACCCCTCCTCCCCATCCACCTCATAATAATAATCACTCTTCATCTGGCGGAGGTTCAAGCTTAGGATCTCCTCAGGGCAACAATAGTGGTAACCCTTCAAATGACAGCCAAAACGAACATCCCAATCAAAGTTCACAACATTCTAATCCTGAAAATGCCAAGAAAAAGAAACGCTCGAAGTCTGTAAGTGTAGCGAATGCAACAAAAACCTTTTTATAAAAACGGGAAAACAATCTCAACCTTGCTCTGCTGCGACTGCAAGTCAAGCGCAGTTGTAAATTTGACGCCAGCAGCCAATAATATAAAGCAACTGCAAAACTGCGTCTCGGGGAAATAGGATAATATATTTGCCTTGTACCGTCGACTGCCGTTTAATAACTGGAATAAATGATGAGTGGATGGATATCTGACCAAAATTTAGTAGAAAATATGCTATCATAACGAGGATAGTGCTTC